>JADBJO010006457.1:82500-90000 GCA_016801955.1 Conus betulinus | reverse complement strand
AGTGGTCACTTTGGCATTTTGTTGTGCAGCATCAGTAGAACCTAATTCTGCAAACTGAGAATCTGTCCTTCTCTTTTTAGAGAAATACACAATGTTAGTCTCAGCACACTCCAGTTTTCTTTTCTGGATTTGCTGATGTTAGAATTATGTGTAGTGGGTATTTTCCACAAATGAAGCTGGCAAAGGATGTTGTCCACACTGAATTGCAATCCCATTCACACAATGTGTTGTGTTTTGTCCATTCATAGCTTCTTCTTGGAAGTCGATGTTGTTGTCCCACACCAGAGTCAGGTCTCCTGTTGATAGAAGATGGCACTGTATTTCTCATTTCAGCTTCAGCGATAAAAGTCTCAACTCTCTGAAGTGTTGTCTGTGCCATCCCAAGCTGATTTGCTTTGGTGTGTGTGTAATTCTTGTTTGCCAAGGAAATAATGTTCTGTGAGATGGATAGCATCTTTTGCTTTACATCTCATGGAACATGTACATGATCCTGTTCAAATTCACATGTGAAACCACAGATCCTGGCAATAAAGTTGAATATTCAGCAGCAAGAACAATTATTAAACGATTGTTTTCATGTTCATCATCTGAAGAATGAGGCCATGAAGCTATTTTTGGAGTTGTTCTCAAAACATTCCTCACAAAAAGAGCAGACATGTAAAGTTGCTTCCATTCATTTTCCGAATCATCGCTTGCAGCTTCTGCAGTTCTCTCTGACTGTTTTATCCCAGTCACAAGCCTTTGTCTTACTCACTGTTTCACATGTTTGCAGACATTCAGCATTACAGTCTGTATCAGGTGCATCCTCTGGGCCTCAAGATCCTGAGTATAGATGACATCATTGTTAGACTCATTACTCTCAAAGTCACCGTCTTCTGATTCATCACTGCTGTCAGTTTTCAGTGTCTTCTAGTTCAGTGCTCACAACAATGCTCTGCCCAGCACTGGGGAAAAAAAAAAAAAAAAACACCATTTGTGACTTGCTTTTGCACCTTTGCCCTGCAAAAACAATGCAAGAGATGAAGAAAGAAACCGATGAAACATTATGACCAAAAGGGATGTTGGATGAGAAAAAAAAAAATCACAAATGAGAAAGTAGATCTAACTTGCTTTTTTTTTTTATTTGTTCTTCAAACAAGGATCTATGAACATTTTCTTTCCGCATCTGTCAGTCTCGTGAGCACACCACTCATGTGCACAGTGACACACACACAGTGACACCTGTCATACACTTCTCAACAAAAAAAACAAGAACAGCAGCAACACACACACACACACACACACACACACACACACACACACACACACACACAGTGCTCAGCATGCGCAAAAGAGAGAGAGAGGTCTTCAGTGTGAAAATGGGGTGAGTATGCGAACTTACTTTACCTCCACAGCTAGAAAGTCCGGGTCTGTACTGAATGTCATGGAGGACATCAGTTCACTGAAGACTGACAACGGCATCATAGAATCCTGCTGCTGAAGGGCCTCCCTGCTGGTATCAGATAAACCGGTTACATATCAATGCATATTTATACACACAGACACACGCACACAAACCACACACACACACACACACACACACACACACACACACACTGCTGATGTTTTAACCAGTCAGGATATATACAACTATGCATTCAAATACCCACGCCCTTACATATGATTAATAGTGAAAATATAATATTCACACACCCATCAAAAGTAAAAACTTACCTATGCTACATGTAAATCACACACATGACACTAAAGTTTATGCTGATTGTCCTAATGTCGGTCACGTCTTTCATTTCTAGAAAATAATGCACATATCAAATTACCAAAATTTTGCTTTTCTTGATTCTGCACACTGCATAGATTTTTAAATGCAGTATTCATGCTTTGTAACATTTGCTTTTGATGATCAATGCTTATCAATATATTATTATTATCATATCATCATCATCATTAGTATTATTACTATTTGACATCAATTAGTGTGCACTCAGTAATAATTCTTAAAATTGTATTTTGGTACAGTTGAACTGGTTTGTTTTGATTTGAATATAAAGGACAAACATGTATTAATTAAACAAGCAAAAAAAAAACAATATCTTTGTCAGTCAGCTGTCAGACTGGGACCCGTCAGACTAGCACACTCTCACAAACTCAATGACCATGGTAAAAACATTTAGTGGCTACTCAGCACAGCAGCTGACAGTATGCAGCACACATTGTTTTAAGCCAATTTGTCTTTAGGTGAAGGGATGGGAAAGAGGGTGGGGAAGTGTAAATGAGAACAAATGACAGAGACACACTACCTCACTCTTTCCGTCTTTGGAACACACACACACACACACACACACACACACACGTCACGTCATGAAGACAATAAAGTGTTCTTGACTTGAAACAGGATGGATGCGAGGGGGCGAGGTAGGGAGGGAAGTGGAGGTGGGTGGGGGTGGTGGTAGACCACTCTTCTTTCTCTCTCTCTCTCTCTCTGATAGGTTAGAATTGTAAGCGGTTTGTGAAACTGGGTATCAAGGACCACTCTTCTTTCTCTCTCTCTCTCTCTCTCGATAAATTTGTCAGTTTGCATCAGCAACATCCCCTTGTTCACTTAAGTTCTGGCTGATGTCAGCACGATATTTGTTTGCTCATGACATATTCGTCATTCACTTTGTGATGCGTGACACCACATCAAAATGTATTTACTGTCATAACAAAAATGCTTTGAATACTTACTTTACAAAAGTGTTCTTTAGTGGACACACACGTTCCTGTGGCTGTGTTTTGCGCTTCCATTTGGTCTTTTTTGCATAAAATGCAGATGGGTGGCAAAAACGTTGTTACTTGTTCCTCTTCCATTTTTCTGTCGTTGTGATCTCACGTTCTTTCTTGGTGGAACTGTACCAGTAGCTTTGCCCTTCTGAAAACGCACCTATTCTTCTCCATCTAAGACCGTTCACTGGTTAGGATCGTATAGTTGTAATTCACAACGAAGAACAAGACAGTCGTTTGAATGTTAAGGGAAACAACTCGCGATGAAAAACAGCCGGTAAAAAAGATGTTTTCGGCTTCATTAATCGCGCCAACTTTTTTTTTTTTTTTTTTTGCTACTGATTAATTTAGATAGGTTCGGTGGTTCTAGACTATAGAATTTTAATCTTAAGTTATCCAAGTACCTTTCGCAAAAAAAAAGAAAAAAAAAAAAAAAAAAAAAAAAAAAAAATGTCGATGCGGTTTCCTAGCTGACGAACTTGAACGATAGCTCAATGTGGCCCTCGGACTAAGAGCAGGTGCGCTTGCTTCAGGCTGCAGTCTGGGTCTGCTGGATAAGAACAGGCGCCACTAGCGGTGCGCCACGTGTCGTGACTTGGAAGCTTATAGCAGTGCAGGGTAGTCTGTGGCGGGTGGGCCGCTTGGACAGCCTGACGTCATCGATTGCTCCCTGTGGAGTGCTGGTGCTGTGGCGCAGCAACAGGACGAACCTGCGTGTGGCTGTGTGGGGCGTGTCTGGGGGGGGGGGGGGGGGGGGGGGGGGGGCACGGTATGAGTACAGCGCCACGGAGAAGATATGGAAAATAGGATGCTCCCCTCCAACACCCCCCCCCCCCCCCCCCCCCCCCCCCCACCACCAAAAAGAAAAAAAAAGTAAAAATAAAAAAAAGAGGATAGATTAAGACGATATTGAAACTAGTCTGATGAAAAGGAAAAGAAGCGGAAGGAGGGACCAAGAAGAAGAGGGGGTGGAGGGGGGGGGGGGGGGGGGGGGGGGGGGGGTGGGGGGTAAGGAAGAAAGAGACAGAAGTAATTTAAGACAAAGAGGAGAACTGGACGAGGTTTGTAATTAAAAGGGAAAAGACTGACAAGAAGAAGAAGAGAAGAAAGGAAAACAAAACAAAACAAAACAAAACAAAAAAAAAAAAACTGGTAAAAGTAAAGAAGA
Organism: Conus betulinus; assembly: GCA_016801955.1. Lineage (NCBI taxonomy): Eukaryota > Metazoa > Mollusca > Gastropoda > Neogastropoda > Conidae > Conus > Conus betulinus. The sequence goes on along the minus strand of JADBJO010006457.1, from coordinate 86,072 downwards.
GAATTGGAGAAAGAATTTAAGAGGGGAAAAAAAAGGAATTTATGGCAAAGTAGAGGAGAAAAAAAAAAAAAGGATTCAGAGCAAGTTCAGAAAAGAAGAATAACAAAGCACAACAAGGAGGGAGAGAGAAGACCGAGGTGTGCATATGGCATTTTTCTTTCAGGACAAAAGTTTGAAATGCCAATCCACGGGCCATTTCGAAGTCATTTGAAGACAAAACATGAACGCCAAGAAAACGGATTTTGGGTAATAAAACACTTTATTAGAGACTCTCTATAACATTCTGTATGCAACATCCCAGGCAAGTTCTCACACAGACTCTCAGAAGGAACTGAGGGTGAAAAGGCCCTTTCTGGGCAGATTTGGAACTGCTAGGCCAATTGTTTGCCTCACGGAACACACTAAAAGACTAATCGATAGGTCGTGTGTATGTGTGTGTGTGTGTGTGTGTGTGTGTGTGTGTGTGTGTGTGAGAGAGAGAGAGAGAGAGAGAGAGAGAGAGAGAGAGAGAGAGAGAGAGAGAGAGAGAGAGAGAGAGAGAGAGAGAGATTCAATAATCCAGTCTATGACTTAGTTTCTTTCCGTTTACGATCCGATTCACCTTCGATACAAACAAGATCGATTTTGTCTTGAATGGAGAGAGGTCAGAAAGAAATTATCCTGATCATGTGGCCACACACCGCAATTGGGATTTTGCGCTAAAACTCTGTACAACCCATTCAAGCGTTTTGAGGCCTACTATATGAAAATAAGTTACAAACTGTATCACATTATGGCTCGGAATTATTTGAAGACTCCAATATCATCCCGCACAAATGTTGCCCCCCATGATGAATGTCACACCAATTCCTCCTTGGGAATCAACGAAAGGTAGTTTTGCCCTTGAGTAGCCTACACAGATATACGAAAAGATGGCAATCTAAATATTTTAAGTACAACAGTTACAACCTATGTATCTGAAACTTATTCTGATCATCTTAAGGTTTATACTGACGGTTCTGTGGTAGAGGATCTTCATGCGGGCCATGGCTTTATTATTCCATCTTTAAAAGTTGAAAAGTCATATCATCTTGGCACAGACATTTCGATTTTTACAGCAGAATTAATGGCTAATTCTTATGGCTCTGTCTTTATATTTGATTAATCTGCCACTGAATCTGTTAAATGTTCTTTTATGCGTAGATTCTAAACCAGTCTTGCAATCCCTGGCGTCATCATTTAATCACAAGAATAATGTCATCGTTGAAATAGAATATTTAATTCATTGCATTCAATTGGAAGGATCCAATGTTGACTTTTGTTGGATACCATCCCATTGTGGAATTCATAACAAAATAATTATGTTGACCATTTCGCAAAGAATGGGGCGAGAAACACTTTGAATCCTATTGAACTGCCTTGCAGTTTATCTCCAGTAGAAATGTGAAATATAATAGAAAATGAAACGATGCGACGTTTTTTTCTCTTCTGGGACAAAGTATTTTTCATTATACTCCATAAGCAAGTAGATCAATTGTTACCTTGTCGTGCAGACTATTGTTAAAGACTTTAACGACAAAGTACTGTAAAGACATTAAATGTGTCTGCTCTGCAGAGCTGACAATTCAGCATATACTGGTAAAATGTGCTTCAATGAAAACTTTCCTACCTCCGGAAGTCGTAGAATGTATTTTGCCTGTTTCTGATTTTAAGTTATTTTGGGACCAATTTAATCTTTTCACCTTTCAATATCTAGATTAGCTAGTTATTTGTTATGTAGTGCTATTGCACATTTCATATAACTCATCAGTCTCTCCGTGTCTCTTTCTGTTTCTGTCCGTCCGTCTGTCTGTCTGTCTGTCTGTCTGTCTGTCTGTCTGTCTGTCTGTCTCTCTCTCTCTCTCTCTCTCTCTCTCTCTCTCTCTCTCTCTCTCTCTCTCTCTCTCTTCTCTCTTCTTCTTCTCTTCTTCTTCTTTTTTCCTTTTTAACCCGTTTTTTTGATGATGTTAAAAATTTAACCAAGTTTTGCTGTTTTTGATGATAGAGTCTAAAATCATCAACACGATGAAAAGACTTTAAATGAACTAACAACCTAACTAACTAGGCCTAGAATAAATTTGAGCCAAACATTTAATGTTAATCTGATCATTGATCAAAAGAACAAATCCCAACCAATTGCTTCCTTTGTTTGGGGGGATCTTCGTTGATGAAATCACAAATAGTCTTCAAATACATGACCTTCCTAACTGACAACATATTTCAGGCATTTGTATTCACCCGTGACCCTATCTTTGTGCCAGGGGGTTTCCGCAAAATAGTCCCATTCCTTTGATTTCAATCTGTCTGCTTGAAACCACCTGGCTTGTATCTTGATGGACATACGAAAGAAAATGAGGAGAATCAACTTTCAGACACAATACAATTTCTCAAAACAATCTAATCGCGCCGGTCTATAAATATTCAACTTCTTAAGAAAGCCTTGGTGCATTTATTTTCGGTGTGCAACCTATGGTCTACCGACATTATCTTCCCCTCTTTCAGCCTGTATAGCAGTGCCCTCTGGTGTCCTGTCTGTGTGCTATTTATAACCATGATTATCACGTAAGTCCATTATAAGAAACGCGTTTTTCTTTTTCTTTGAGCGAAAGCCTTTGTCATTTTGCACGTCTTGATCAGACTGATGTAAAAACATCAGTTTATCTCTGTGTGTGTGTGTGTGTGTGTGTGTGTGTGTGTGTGTGTGTGTGCCAGTGTGTGTGTGTGCAAGTTTAAGCCAGTGATGTTCTGCAAGAAAATTTTCAGGGGGAAGAAAATTAGGGGGGTGGGTTGTAGCTTTGCAAGAATTTCCGGCGGCAGGAAAGAAGAAAGCAGCTGAAAGGAAGATAACTGCGCGCCTGTTTGCTACAATCGCGGTATCCTTGGTGACCCAATCTCACGACTCTGCACTTCAGAATAGTCAGTTTTACTCTGTGCGTCATAGGCAGATTATCGCCTTTAACCATAATTATGTCTGAAACTGTGAAAGTCGTGCTGCTGTGCAAACAATATCAGGCGTGGCTTTGTCGACTGCAACCCCTGGATGGTACACTACAGCTTAAATCATGACTATCCAAAGCACAGCCTGCAAACAAACCCCAGACCATCAGTATTTAGAGTGCCTTCCACTCCTCGAGCTTTCTCTCTCGACTCCCCAACTGCCTTTAGATGAATCACGGCCGAGGAGGTGGCACAGCAGGGAATGGAGAGAGAGAGAGAGAGAGAGAGAGGAGAGAGGAGAGAGAGAGAGAGAGAGAGAGAGAGAGGAGAGAGAGAGAGAGAGAGAGAGAGAGAGAGAGAGAGAGAGAGGGGAGCGAGAGAGAGTGCAGACCTTGCTCCTGAAGGGCTTTGATGTGACAGGTCAACGTCAGGGCGGCGCAACCCAATCTTCCAGCCACTAAGGGTGACGGCGAGTCTAGTCTGGGTCGCTGGGGAGCGGTGTGTGTGTGTGTGTGTGTGTGTGTGTGTGTGTGTGTGTGTGTGCATGTGCGCGCGCGCGCGCGCGCGCGTGTGTATGTGTGTGCGTAAAAGGGGGGGAGGGGGAGGGGGCTCTTGGA
>JADBJO010006457.1:65000-72500 GCA_016801955.1 Conus betulinus | reverse complement strand
AAGGGAAAAAAAAAATTCGACGTTGGAGGGAAAAAAAAAAGTCAGCAAGAATATGCCCATTAGTAGCAATACAACCTACAGACTTGAATGATGCGTGAGAGCTTCAGAAAAAAGGGGAAAAAAAAAGACCGCATTTAGATAAAACAACAACACAACAACAACAACAACGAACAAGACAAAAAAAACAAAAACAAAAAAACCGTAAGGACGGGGGTGGTGGCTTGAAGGGGGAAAAAAAGACAGTGTCAGACATACAGATCTGGTGTAATCAAAACGGGGACGGTCTCGGAGAGAAGCACTAATGCACGCGCGCGCACACAGGCGTCATCTCGTGTCATGAGAACGGGGACAGTGTCAAAAGTTCCAGTGGATTATTCAAAACAACAACAACAAGCTTCCGGCCTGTCGTAGGAGACATGCAGGGAAATACCTAGAGTTTACAAGACATGCAGGGAAATACTCTAGAGTTTACAAGACATGCAGGCAAATACACAAGTGTTGACGAGAAAACAAGACAAGTGCAGGGATGCTACACACAACAGTACGTACCCGTCACAAAACCGAGTGGAGAACTACATACGAAACATTGATAGGTGCTACTGCGTTCCTGAAACACACACACCGATCACTACCGTCACTCATACTTCCCAAAGACAATAACTGAGTGGAACCACCTCGACGATCACATCGTCCACCAAAAGTCAGTCGACAGCTTCAAGTCGGCTCTGGCAAAAGCCAGAAGCCGATAATATCATCACGCTGCGCACCCCCCCACCGTCGCGCCTATGCCAGGAAATGGATGTGAGCGACGTACCAATCCAGATCCAGACACAGCATCAGACGGGTGGACGACTCCACAGCTGGTGAGGATGAAAATCCTGACCGATGACGCTAGGAAGCACAGCACTCCCTACCTACAACTGTCGTGATGGACTGTGAAACCATTTCCGCCCCCCCCCCCCCCCCCCCCCCCCGCCCCCCCCCATCCCCCATCCCCCCCCCCCCCCCTCCACCGCCACAAAGTGACCACACTGACAGTACCGGTTTGTCCTGTGTAGTCAACACAATGCCGCGATCCGGATTCCAGACGCGAAGAGTATGTCCGTTATTATCGTCTGAAATATCATTCGTGTTCATTTCTGTGTCGATATCCGCCCCTACCACCCATACACCGTGTTTTGTGTTAATGAGCTGAAAACCTGACACATTAAATCATTCGTATTTGTATTCGTATTCGTACTCGTATTCTCTCTCTCTCTCTCTCTCTCTCTCTCTCTCTCTCTCTCTCTCTCTCTCTCTCTCACACACACACACACACACACATGCACTCATACATGTGCCATGCATGCATACACACTCGCTCACACACACACGCACACACTCACTTATCACACACACACACACACACACACACACACACACACACACACACACACACACACACACACACACACAATTCCACCTCCAACCCCCTCCACCTCTCCCGCGCCTCGACACCCTTCCAAGAAGAACCTTCCCCCCCACACCCCCCGTCACTCCTCGTCTCTCTTCGAAACCCCAACCACCCACACCAACACCCCCAAAACTCCCCTCCCCCTCCCTCCCTACCCCCCCCCTACCCCCGATCCCCCCCATCCCCCCCCCCCCCCCCCCCCCCCCCCCCCTCGCGACTCCTCACCTGAGAGCAGAATGACCCCGAAGGCGGCGCCTAGGAGAAAGGACATGAGGGTGATCCAGATCATGAGCTTGCTGAAGGCACTGTTCTTGCTGTGGCTCTTGGGCCGGCTGGTCTGCATGATTCCTTCCAGGGAGCAGTCGCGGCCGAACGGGTGCACGTCCCGGCCCCCGAAGTCGATGCTGGTGCGCTGGATGAGCAGGTCCACGACGTCGGCGAAGCCATGGCCGTCGGAGGGCGTCCGAGCCGGAGCGTTTGAAGAAGGGGAAGGCGGAGCGGGAGGTGGCGGAGATGCCTCCTCCTCCTCGGCTGTGGACGTCCTCGTCGTCCTCGTAGCCTTTGTTGACGTAGCTCTGCGGGACAGAGGTGAGGTTGAGGGGTGTGTGGGGGTGGGGGTGGGAGGTGGAGCGTGGGGGTTTGGGGGTTGGGGGAGTGGGGCAGGGGGGGGGGGGATTAGAGTTGGTGAGTCAGCAAGCTGCCATTGTTTAAGGATTTGGTTGCTGTTGCTTGGGACATCGTCTTTCAAATTAAGGTGAATGTTATGTAGGGTTTTACCAAAGCCCCCCCCCCCCCCCCCCCCCCCCCCCTCCCACCCTCCAATCCCCCATTCCCCCGCTTTTTCTGTCCTTACACGAAGATGAATACCACCGATCGTAAGTAATATAAAAGTCTTTCAAAATTCAAAGTCACCAGTGTGTGTGTGTGTGTGTGTGTGTGTGTGTGTGTGTGTGTGTGTGTGTGTGTGTGTGTGTGTGTGTGAGAGAGAGAGAGAGAGAGAGAGAGAGAGAGAGTGTATATTCAGGTTTTTTCTTCTGTACTTTTTCTTTTTTTTCCACACCCCCCCCTTTTCAGTCTTCTTTTTCTCTTTTACACCCCCCTCCCCCCCCCCCCCCCCCCCCCCCCCCCCCCCCCCCCCCGTTTTTTTTTTCCTATTTTTCTATCCCCACACTAAGATAATTACCACTAATCGTACAATACAATATAGCAGCCTTAACAAAAATTCAACGTAACAATTTTTTGTGAGTGTGCATTCAGTTTTTTTTCTTTCTTACTTTTTTGTTCTTTTTTCTACCCCCCCCCCCCCCCCCCCCCTTCGTTTCTTTTTTTTTCATACTCCGTTTTCAAAAGATACTCTTTTTCCTTCAATCGAACATATCACATCAAAGCAAACTGACAAACAAACTATGATGTACCCGTCAATCATCCTGGATGAAAGCATGAATATTTCCTTACTAGTGCGCTCGTAAAACATAACAAAAGAAAACCAAACTATATACATTGGATTTCCAGCACATGATGATCATAATGTTCATGTCGTTCATACATGATAAAGAAATGGAACATGAACATGTGAGTTACCTTTCGGCTATTTCCCTCTTTGAGCTCTGTCAGTCTGTCTGTCTGTCTGTCTATCTCTCTCTTCGTGACACATACATACGCCATCGCGCATGCACGCACACATTGTGAAAAAGTAATTTGTTTTTACTAGATTAAGCTCATGTTGCACTGACACACACATACCACACCCCCCCCCCCCACCCCACCCCTCACACACACACGCAAGCGCGCGCGCGCGCGCACGCACACACACACACACACACACACACACACACACACACACACACGCACACACACACGCACATACACACACACACACACACACGCGCATGCGCGCGCGCGCGCATGCACGCAACACACATATACACACATACCCCCCCCACACACACACACACACACACACACACATACACGCACGCACGCACAGAGAATCTTTGCAGTCGGCAACAGCAGAAGAAAACAATCCGCACATGCTCAAACGGAATGAACTCTTTACAGAGTTCATCATCAAGCTCTACTCCCTCTATGCCCCTCCTTCCCCCATTAACTCTCCCCCCTCCGCCGCCCCCCCATCCCCCCCCCCCCCCCCGTCCCCCCCCCCCCCCCCCCCCCCCGTCTGTCACGTCATCGCGTGACTCTACTCTCTGACTCGGTGGACAGCCACGCGAGCACTGGGGACAGGGCGGCCAGGTGGCGGCAGAGATGGAGATGGAGATGGTCGTGACGGAGATGGAGATGACTTGGTGTCGCTGCAGATGAGAGACGAACGGAGCGAGGGAGGGTGGGGGGGGGGGGGGGGAGGAGGAGAAAGGTTGTAGGAATATCAGGAGGGGTGGGAAAGAAGGAAGGGTTAGGGCAGGAGGGTATGAGAGAGGAGAGGAGGGGGGGGGAGAGAGAGAGAGAGAGGGAGAGGGGAGAGAGAGGGGGAGAGACAGAGAGAGAGAGACAAAGAGAGACAAAGAGGAGAAGAAAGAGAGAGAGGGAGAGAGGGAGAGAGGAGGAGGGAGGGAGGGAAGGGGAGGAAAGGGGGGTGGGTAGGGTGGTATGTATCACGCAAACACGTGTGTGGCATCGTATTATACCAAGGAAATAGGGATGACAACAACAAAAAAAAAAAAAAAAAAAAAAAAAAAAAGAAGAAGAAGAAGGAGAAGTGACAGAGAGGTCACACAAACATGTTGATTGAATTGTATTATGTGAGAGAAAGAGTGGAGAGACAGATTGAGGAGAGAAAGATTGGACCAAAAAAAAACCCCAGGAGGTAGAGGATGAGAAATGGACGGAAAGAGGGAGTGAAGAGAGAGAGAGAGAGAGAGAGGAGAGAGAAGGGAGAGAGAGAGAGAGAGAGAAGAGAGAGAGAGAGAGAAGGAAGAGAACAGAGAGAGAGATAGACAGATTGAGAGAGAGGAGAGAGAGAGAGAGAGGAGAGAGAGAGAGAGAGGGGGGGAGAGAGAAGAGAGAGAGAGGGTCACACAAATATGTTGGCTTCATTGCATTGTGTCAGGGGATGAGTGGTTAAAAGAGAACGAACGAACGAACGAACGAACGAACGAACGAACGAATGAACAAAATTTGTTTAATGAGGGAAAAGAATAAGCACATGGCAGGCTTGTTTGCATCTTGCCCTCAAAAATGAAAAAAGAAGCATTTCAAAACACAAAAACCACCCTCCACACCCCAACCATTAACCAAACACCCACCTGTCACACAATCCATTCCAAGCACTCTACACACCCAGTGATAATGATGACAAATACCCAATAATAATAGCAATAACAATAGTAACGAATGATAATGATTGAAAATAATAACATTACAATTCAAATATAACACCATGCGCACAGGGGGGGGGGAGAGGAAGGATTTCAGACCCATCGACCAACCAAGAGACAGACAGACAGGGGTCCAGTCAATCCCTACTCATGCCCTGTGGCCGCTGTCATAAACATGTCGTGAGCGTCATCAGAGACCACAAGGGACCTTGTCTGTGAGGAAGGTGTGTGACAGCACAGCTCTGTAAACAACCCCACACCCGCTCTGTACTGCTTCTGTGTCTCTCTGCTCTGTTTGTTTTTTTTTCTGCTCTGTCCCTTTGCTCTGTTTTGCTGCCTTTTCTGTCTGTGTTCTCTGTCCTTCTCGACTTCATTTTTTTTTCTGCTTTTGGTATTCTCTCTCTCTCTCTCTCCTCTCACTCGCTCTCCTCTCCTCCCTTCTCTCCTCTCTCTCAACCTCTCTCCTCTCTCTCTCCTCTCTCGGTCTCGCTCGCTGTCAGACAGAGTTGTCAAAAACCTTTCCATTTCTCTGTTTTCTTGTTGTCTCTTAGTCTCTCTTCATTAATCTGTCTGTCTGTAGTCTCTGTCTCTCTCTTCTTGTGTCAGTCTGATCCTCTCGCATTATCTTTGTCAGTCTGTCTGTCTGTCCTTCCTGCCCTCTTTGTCTGTCTGTCTGATCATCTGTCCATAGTCTATCTGTCTGTATATGTCTTTCGTCCATACAAATTTGCTCCTCTCTCTCTCTCTCTCTCAATTTCTCCTCTCTCTCTATCTCTCTCTCTCTCTCTCTCCAATTCTCATGTCATGCCTTTCGTGATCTCTTTATCACTGCAATGATGTGTGTGTGTGGTGTGTGTGTGTGTGTGTGTGTGCTGTGTGTGTGTGTGTGTGTGTGTGTGTGTGTGTGTTTACCAATTCCCTTAGCTGTGCTTGCCTCAGTTCCTCTTGGCTCCATTCTGGGAACAAGACTGGTGAGAAAACAACACAACAACAACACAACAAAAAACAACCCAAAACAAAAAACAAAAGAAAACCAAAAAACAGAACCCCATGTGCGGGCTTCTCTTCTCTTCTCCGGACATAAAGACCACCACCACTCTCACCGTCGTCCTCCTTAGTATCCCCCCCCCCCCCTCCCTCCCCTCCCATCGTGTTGTTTTTTTCAGAACTACGTTTCAATGTCATATAATCTTTGTGTCGTAGCCTACTTTTGGCCATGATTAGCATGCATTGGAAGAGTGACTCCCCTGGCCGTTAGGACAGGCTATCGAGGATTTCTTTTTTTTCAAAACAACTAGATTGCAGGCTCTGAGAAGCATGCGTGCGTGCGCTTGCAACATATACACATACACATGTGCGCCTGTGCGCATGCGTGCGCGCACACACACATATACATACACACATACAAATGCGCATGTGCACACACGCACACACACACGTACAAATACGCATGTGCACACACACACACACACACACACACACACACACACACACACACACACACTCCCTCTCTCTCTCTCTCTCTTATGTACTGGGGGTGCACCATTTACACACAAACACACACACAAACAGTGCATGTGCTTGCACTCAGGGGCACACACATACATGCACACTCACATGCACATTTCACACTGAAAAGAAATGACACAGTCCAGAGAGTCGCCTTCAAACACATGAAAAATAGACCAGATTAATTTTACTTTTGTATCAGTACCTCGATTAAAAAGAATTTTGCTTGGAATCTTTGTTTTAATCGGATATTTCGCAAGGGAAGAGGAAGAGAGAGAGAGAGAGAGAGAGAGAGGGGGGGGGGAGAAAAAAAAAGAGAGAGAAGAGACAGACAGACAGACACAGATACAGATACAGAGATGGAAGGGGGGAGAGAGAGAAGAGAGAGAGAGAGGAGAGAGAGAGAGAGAGAGAGAGAGAGAGGAGATTTCAGACCCAGCGACCAACCAAGAGACAGCCAGACAGGGATCCAGCAGTCATCCCTACTCATGCCCTGGGGCCGCTGTCATAAAACATGTCGTGAGCGTCATCAGAGACCACACAGACCTTGTCCGTCAGGAAGGTGATGACAGCACAGCTCTGTAAACACCCCACACTGCTCTGTACTGAGAGAGAGAGAGGAGGGGAAGAGACAGAGAGAGATAGAAGAGAGAGAGAAAGAGAGAAAGAGAGAGAGAGAGAGAGAGCGAGCGAGCAAAGAGACAGTGAGAGGGAGGACTGAACAAAAGCAGGAAAAAAAGAAAAGCCCTCAAGAAAAGAGAGAGAGAGAGAGAGAGAGGAGAGAGAGAGAGAGAGAGAGAGAGAGAGCGAGAGAGAGAGAGTAGACAATCGGAGGCGAGAGACAGAGCAGAGAGACAAGAGTAACAGAAACAGAGCAAAGGGACAGAGCAGACAGACAAGAGTTAAAGAGAACAGAGCAGAGGAGACAGAGCAGACAGACAAGAGTTAAAGAAAACAGAGCAGGACAGACAAGAGGTTAAAGGAACAGAGCAGAGGGACAGAGCAGACAGACACAGAGTTAAAAGAAACAGAGCAAAGGGACAGAGCAGAGACAGAGTTAAAATCAGAGCACAGAGAAACAGAGCAGAGTGACAAGAGATAAAGAAACAGAGCATAGAAACAGAGCAAAAAAACAGAGCAGAGTGACAGAGTTAAAAAAGAGAACACATAAACAGAGCAGACAGACAAGAGTTAAAAAAAAACAGC
>JADBJO010006457.1:55000-60000 GCA_016801955.1 Conus betulinus | reverse complement strand
CTGTACCGTAATACATAGATTACGGGTTGATGAATGGTTAGGCAGATATTTCAAACCTGCACCAGCATGTGCTTGTGGTCAAAGCCTTTGCATTTTTCATTTCTGCTTACTTCCTGGTCACGCGCACACACATGGGCCCGTGCCCGCACATCCACACACACACACACACACATGTCTACATTTACTACACACACATACATAAAAAGACACAACCAATGTTTGGTAGGCACTCAAGGTCTGACCAGCGCTTTGGGCTAATGCGTAGGTCAGACATCTGCGAAGTCGTTGCCATGAGACCCTCTTCTTCAATTCTCTCATCTTAGTTGTTAATTCATTTATCCATCAGCTTAAAAATCATGCGTAGTGTGGTCTCAAAACTCAGCGGATGTGGTTTAGCGTATTATGGACTAGTCCGCACGCAGTGACGCCTCCTTGATGAAACTGGAGCTGAAACATTTCTGGTTTGATTGTACACGTACCGTTTTTCATCCTCTTCATGATAGCAGTGAGAATGGATGGAAGGGGGACACTACGGGCTGTGCTAAATTGTCATCTATGCCAGAGAGATTCTGATTCTGAACGCCTTCACACATCCAGCTCCCTCAACCCGCTTTTACCTTCATGTTCAAACTATCCCACTACTTTGGATCGGCGTCTCTTTTCATGTAGCCCCCCCCCCCCCCCCCCACCTCCTCTGCCTCCCCCCTTCCACCCCCACCCCTCCCCCCCCCCCCCCTCCTTAAAAAAAAAAAAAAAAATTCTGCGCTGTCCATACGCGAAAGCTTTTCGCCTGTCCCTTTTATTCAGTGCTCGTGCGTGAGACACCTCGTGCATCCGCAAGTGCGAGCACGCACGCGTGTGCACACGTGTGTGTGTGTGTGTGTGTGTGTGTGTGTGTGTGTGTGTGTGTGTGTGTGTGTGTGTGTGTGTGTGTGCGTGCGCGCGTGTGTGCGATGTGGTGCGCGTGGGATGCGTGCGCGCGTGCATGCATGAGTGCGTTTGTGTGCTCCCCCCCCCCCCCCCCCCCCCCCCCCCGTGTGTGTGTGTGTGTGTGTGTGTGTGTGTGTGTGTGTGTGGTTGCGTGCGCGCGCGCGTGCTTGTGTGAACAGCATGCTTTTTAACCACAGAGTACGAAACAGACTAACTCTGTTTTTGATGCTGCATTTGTGTAGATCAAGTAGCAGTACAGCATACAGCACAGTTTACGCTCTGTTTCTGACACAACAATCGCGTGAAGAAACAACAACAACAACAACACATTACGTAACACAGTTTTCCATCACAGCATCCACATAGAGCGAGCAACAACACACTGGTACGAAACAGTTGTACTTTTTTTTTTTTTTTTTTTTTTTTTTTTGCACAATACACTCTTGTGCAAAACTGAAAAGTGGGGCGTCTGTGTCAGTATGATTTATACCCCAAGCCTGCATCTGCGCATGTCTATCCGTCTGTGGCTGCACACCCAAAAAAGTAATGCGCCAAGGCCTTGCCGAAGGAGTCGAGTATTTATAGAAAGGCACAGATTGAGAATTTTTATCGTGTCTGAAAGTTGAATCTTTTTTTTTTTTTTTTTTTTTTCGTTGAGTCGAGTATTTATAGAAAGGCACAGATTGAGAATTTTTATCGTGTCTGAAAGTTGAATCTTTTTTTTTTTTTTTTTTTTTTTGCCCATCAGGGTGCATGCCAGTTGGTTCCAAGCAGACAGATTAAAATGAAAGGAATGGGATGTTTGGCCAAAACCACCTGGCACCAAAAAACAGGGTCCCTGTGTGTGTGTGAAAGCCTGAAATGTGTCGTCAGGGAAGGGGTAGCTCACGTATTTCTAGACTGCGTCAGTGATGACACTGGTAAAACAAAACAAACCCTAAAACCAAAAATGGTTGATTTATTTTTATCAGTTTAATATCAGTCCATGTCTGAAATTTATGCCATGCTTTAAAAACGCTTAACATGGATAATAATTCTGGTAATTTGCTGCAAAATTCAAACTGTGGCGTGTGTGTGGCCCGTCTGTCGCATCTTTGCATGTCTGTCTGTCTGTCGGTCTGTCTGCCCACCTGTATCCCGTTCGTCCGTCTGAGGCTGTGTGCATAGTGGACCCGGACCCGGTGTCGCATAATATCTGGGAACCGTGATATCTGGGACGCGTTCCCACGGTATCACGGTAAATCTGGGAACGCGCGCGAAAAAAAAAAAAAAATGACAAGAAAGCCAAAGATCTCAATTGCACCTAAATAAATTGTTTTTCCTACCTTATCTTGAAAATCCATTCTTTTTCGTCTTCTTTCTGCCCTTCTGAGCTCTGAAAGACCACGTTCCGAGATATCACGGGCCTTCCCAGATATCACAATACATTTTGGGAACGTGTTAAAAAAAAACCCCAAAAAACTCTGTGATATCTGGGAAGCCTTCGCAGATATCACGTTCCCAGATTTCACGCGACACAGGCCGTGCGCCGTCCGTCCGGGAGGGAAACAAACAAACAAACAAAACCACCTGCTCCGCTTCGCCTCTTTTCCAAAGACGGCCAAAGCCGTGCATGTGCACCCGGCCCGACCCGTGTGATGAGAGCCGTGATTTTGCCGGTCGTGTATACCATACTTTCCCCCCGACCGTCCGGATAAAGGGACCGAACTCTGATTTTTTTTTTTTTGTCAACACTATTATATTTCTTTCCAACGTGGACGACGAAAACTTCATTGCTGCCAGTGAGGCTCTGATAATTTTATTTACACAGAAAGTGACAGGAATCATGCCAACAGTCATAGCAACTCCCTGGTGCTTGGGATAACATAGCATGGGAAGGGGAAGAAAATGGTAACCTAACTAGTAGGCTACAAATGTTACCTTCTTTTTTTCCCCACCAAATGAACAAAGCTACGAACAAATCTTCACCTTAAGATTCAATACCATTCACATTAACAAGAAAAAAAGTCCCAGTCACGGATATATTTTCCACAAAATCTAATAAACATCCGCATTGATTCAAAAGTCCTTGAAGGTTTTTTTTTTAAATTTTTTTTATGACTTTTTTTTTAATCCATGTTGACGTTTGCTTTCAAGTGTTAAAAATAAGAATGTTTTGAACAGTTTGGTAAATCTTCAACTTTAGATCCAAATACTGTTCATCTCGGCAAAAAGTGCCAGTATCTCTCCGGGTCTACTATGCACGCTCCCAAAGACGCGGTGGCTGGACAACCACCGGATGGGGCACGGCTGTGTAATGCACGGCTGGGTCCGGGTCCACTATGCACGCAGCGTAACTCTCTCTGTGTACCCCCTGTGTGTCTGTCCCTGTCCATCTCTCTCTCTGTGTGACGGGTAGTCAAGGGCAGAGAAGCAGACAGGGAACACACAGACAGACAGAGACAGGACCCCCTTACCTTCTCCGAGTCAGAGCCAGACAGAGCGGGTTCACTCCGCACCTTCAGAATGCCCTTCGGAGGGGCGCCTCCTCCTCCTCCTCCTCCCCCCCACCCCTGGCACAGAGGTCATCTCCTGGGGGTCAGCCTTCATGACCTCAGTCAGGACGATGTCCTTGAATGACCTCTTCACCCCTCTGCACGCCCTTTCTCGACCCGTCCCGCTCCTTCGTCCCCCGCCCCGAAACTGCACGCGCGGGGAGCTACTGCGGCCCGCCGAATCCGGTTTCAAATCACCGTCAGCGTTGGGGGTTTTCTGATTGGCTGGTGTCCGTTCCGGGTTCTGACTGGTCCGTTTCGGTTGGTTTCTCCTCGGGCTGGTCCATGTCGTTGTCAGGGGGAGGAGAATCCGGGGAGGTCGGGAGGGGGAGGCGTCTCTGGGAGGAGTTTGTCCGGGGATGATGACCTGTTGTTGTCGTCATTGTTGGGGTTGCCCTCCTCGCTGCCGCCGCCGTCGTCGTTGAGCGGATTGCTTTCCATGTTGGGGAGTCTTACGTCGTGTCAAAACGTCACCAAATGTAGGGATTGACAGGGCTGTATGGTCAAACTTCTGTCTGGTACATCCCAGGTCGGAAAATGTTTACATGGCGTATATAGCAGCCTCTAACAGTTGAACTTCGTTGAAAGATGTTTGGCTACATTCGTGTGGCTACATTCGTGTTCCAGACGAACAGGTTTAGATTTCAACTACAATTTTCACGGTTCTAGTGTAGCTTCTTCACTCAGAGACTGCACGTGCACACTGAGCACTGGCACTCTGCAGTCTGCAAAGAGCACATGCACACACTGGATTCCAGACCGAGATGTTCCGAAACCGAATCCTTGAACAGACGTTGTCCATCGACTGCACTGAAAAGCATTCCAAAGAATCGTGCAGCAAGGTTTACCAGCACCCGCTTGACACTCGTTCTACAGAGCTGCTCAGATGAAGATGTAACAGCGTGTCTGGCATCGCCACATCTCTGGGTGATTATTACTATCATATGATCCTCAAGGAGGTAGGTATTCTGTCAGAGTGGTACTGGAACAATTTCATGTTCCTTCAGACATCTCATCTTTCACACGTGAGCTACTCTTGCATCTTGAATTTTAGGCACTGGTCGGTTCCTGTATATCCTTCTTCTCTTAAAAAAAAAAGGTCCTTCAGGAGACAGATACTCACGACTCTTGGCTTCTAGGACACTTCTCCTCTCGTAGAATCTGTCAGAACATAGCCGTTTCAATGATGTGACCTTTGTATGAGTTCACAGTTCCGCATCTTCTGGGAAATAACGACTTTCACGTGGTGATCCTTCATCAGATCACTTCTTTCACCATGTGAGTTTGGGACGATTCCACACTTCTGAATCCTTCATGAGATCACGACTTTCACCATGTGAGTTTTTGACGATTCCACACCATGTGAGATTTTAGATGATTCCACTCTTCTACATCCTTCATGAGATCACGACTTTCACCATGTGAGTTTTTAGATGATTCTACACTTCTGAATCCTTCATGAGATCACTATTTTCACAATGTAAGTTTCAGACGATTCCACACTTCTATCTTTCATAAGATCACTACTTTCACCAT
>JADBJO010006457.1:42500-47500 GCA_016801955.1 Conus betulinus | reverse complement strand
AGATACGAAGACAGCCACTAATATAGAAATAGATATAGACATACAGATACTTATCATACTGTGGATGGCGTTTCATCGAGATGAATGCAGAGGTTAGAAGGCTGAAAAGCGGCTGAACTTGCGCTGAAGACCAAAGTTTCCTTCCTTTTTTTTGTTTTTTAAACTTGGTTAAGTCGGAGAACGGTCAGCCGTGGCGAACAGTCCGGGTTTTATCTTCATGTACTTGTAATGTGTTCAATGATGTTATCCAGTTTTTAGCGTCTCAACCAGCATGATTGTAATTTGTTCGGGACAACATGGGAATTCTGAAGGAAGAGCATGTGATCAGCAATTTTTTTTCAAAAGGTGAAATATGATTCTCCATGATAAAAGAAAGTGGTTGAATAGATAGATAGATAGACAGACAAATAGGTATATAGATAGACAGACAGTCAGATACACACACACACACACACACACACACACACACACACACACACACACACACACACACAGAGAGAGAAAGAGACAGATAGACAGACAGATAGATAAATAAACAGATAGAGATAGACAGACAGAAAGACAGATATGTAGGTAGGTAGGTGGATAGATAGATCGGTTGATAGACGGATAATTAGCTAGAGAGAGAGACAGAGACAGAGAGAGACAAAGAGACAGACATAAAGGCAGAGGCAGACAGACTGACAGACAGACAGGCAGAGAGAGAGAGAGAGAGGGAGAGAGAGAGAGACAGAGACAGAGAGGGACAAGGACACAGTGACAGAGAGACAGAGACTGACAGAAAAGAGACAGAGAGACACAGAAAGAGACAACAAAAACAAACACACACCTCCATGGCACAGAACGAGGAAGGAACAAAGGGACGGCAATCTCATCTCTTCCCCTCCCCCCCCCCCCCCCCCCCCCCCCCCACCCCCCCCCCCCCCCCCCCCCCCCCCCCCCGTCCCACAATGCTTTGTGACTTCCTGACTCCGGTGCTAACCAACACGCAGGGCGCGGCCATGGGTAGACGACGACGACGACCCGTGTCATGTGTGGCTTCTTTCCTCCATCATCGCCAGCAGCTCTCGCCACAGTGGTGTTGGAACTGACCGCCTGACTGCCCTTTCCACCACACCTGGCCTTTCATGGTCAACTGACCGCGGCTAATGCCTTCTGTTGGGAGCATGGTTTATTCATTCGCCTGTTCTTTCTCTTTTTTTCTCTCTCTCTCTCTTTCTTTCTCCATTCCTCTCTCCCTGCCCCTCTCTCTGTCTGTCTCTGTCTGTCTGTCTGTCTGTCTCTCTGTCTGTCTCTCTCTCTCTCTCTCTCTCTCTCTCTCTCTCATCAATAGAGACAATACATTTTCTATTCGAACCATTTCTGTATTGGTATGTTTCTTCTCTCTCTCTCCCCGCCCTCCCTCCCTGCCCCTCCCTCCCCTTCCCACACCCTCTCTCTCTCTTTCTATCAGTAGAGACAGAGATGGAGAGAGAGAGACAGAGACGGAGAGATGCAGACAGAGAGATAGACACAGAGACATAGAGACAAAGAGAGAGAGAGAGAAAGAGCGAGAGGGAGAGAAAAGAACGCACACGACAAAACAAAACAATCACACACCTTCTGGCACAGAACGAGGAAGGAACAAAGGAACCGCAGTCTCATCTCTGGAACTGACTGTCCTTCATCAGTAGGTGAGATTAAGGTCGTACTGACCTGAGGCCCTTAAGGACAAGGCACACCTGCAGACACAGGTCTGCCTGTTCTGTGGCAACTGTTGTCGCTGGGCAGTAGCGGGCGAGTTGGTCGCATGTCGCTCTCCGAGCTCTGGTTCCTTTTGAATTTTAGATCTAGCTGCGAAAGTGAGACGACTGCAGGCGGAGATCAACCCAAATTTGACATGTGTAGTGATACTGTACCGCCAAAAAAACGAATCAACGCCTGTCTCGCGCCGAACTGGGTGAAGATAAGTGATTCCTCGTTCATTTTCGTTGTCATGAGTGTTTTGTCTCTTGCCTGAACAGGACCTAAGAGGTCGAAACGCGTCGTGTTTAGTCTTGTGATTCGTTTGTCTAGGTTTTGTGGCGGTACGTTATCACTAACATTTGAAATTGTTTTTGAACTTTAGTTCAGATTCGGCTGCCTTCATGGCCACCAGGCTTCGTGCTCGGGTGGCGATGATCCTGTTCCGCGTGAGGCCGCGTCAATGAGGGAGCATGACGAAAGTCGCTGGAGCGCTGCACTGGTCCCCTAAAATTCGGCCACCTCTCCTTGGGTACACGCAGCGAACTACGGTCGAGAGGGGACCATTTTTTCAGTCCCCACCCGCATAATGAGTGCTCCCATGCCTGCCCGGCTCAGAGCATGGCATCCCAGGCCACGGTAATCGTAGTCAGGCAGCGCTCCATCGCCGATCGCCCCACATCTCCAGGAACCGTCCTCCGGCGACACAGACTACACCCGCCGTCACCCATATGGCTGGAAGGATCGCCGCGTCGCCGACGTCGCCTGTGCTCGACCTCTCACATCAGTTGTCTTCAAAGGAGATGTGCCACCTCTCCCTTGGCGTCTGCTGCTATGCCACACTCGCAGCAGCAAGGATCTGAACTTTATCTCCTTTTATCCTTTTCAAGATCAGCTGACCGCCGCCAGTGCGTTCTGTACGGCCATTGTTTATTCCCACGCCTCTCTGTCTCTTTGTCTTTCTGTCTCTGTCGTCAGCACAGCTCTCTGTAGCGTAGAGTTTGGCATCTCTGTTGCTTGAGTGTGTGTGCCTC
Source organism: Conus betulinus (assembly GCA_016801955.1). NCBI lineage: Eukaryota > Metazoa > Mollusca > Gastropoda > Neogastropoda > Conidae > Conus > Conus betulinus. The sequence continues at coordinate 44,744 of JADBJO010006457.1, read as the reverse complement.
TCTCTCTCTCTCTCTCGCACCACCCCACCCTCTCCCCACTCCCACATCTCTCTCCAACACCACACTAAAACCAAATCTTTCACCAAGATTACTGTCACAGCTTGACCATTTCATAAAACATTAAACGATGTTCACATTCCACAGGATCGTGTTGAGGCCACTGACAGATATATCAAAAATCCCAGCCAGCAAGGATATACCGACGTAGTGAATCATGTTTATCACATCACACACATTACGATACACCACACCACAGTCTCACAAATACGTGAAAAATCCACACCACACCACCATACACACACGACCACATTACGATACACCACCCACCACAGCACACCAAAATTACGATACAACACACCACACCACACTACGACAGGCACCACATCACAGCACATCACATTGCATCGCACACACCACACAACACACTACATACACCACACCTAATGGCGACAGCACAGCACACCACAGTACACCACATTACGATACACCACACCACAGCGCACCACACACCACACCACACCACATTACCCCACACCACCCCACACACACTACATTACGATACACCACACCACACAGCACACCACATCGCACGCCACACTACGACACACCACACCACAGCACACCACACTACGACACACCACAGCAGCACACAGCACACCACACTACGACACACCACAGCACACCACATTACGATACACACACCACACCACACTACGATTACGACGCCACACACACAGCACACCACACTACGACACACCACACCACAGCACACCACACTATGACACACCACACCACAGCACACCACACTACGACACACACACCACACCACACCACACCACACACGACACACACACACACACACTACCACACCACACCACACACACCACACACCACACACCACACCGCACACACCACACTACGACACACCACACCACCACAGCACACCACACGACGACACACCACACACAGCACACCACACTACGACACACCACACACCCACAGCACACCACACTACGACACACCACACACCACAGCACACCACACTACGACACACCACACCACACCACAGCACACACACACTACGACACACCACACCACAGCACACCACACTACGACACACACACACCACAGCACACCACACCACACACGACACACCACACCACAGCACACCACACTACGACACACCACCACAGCACACCACACTACGACACACCACACCACACACACCACCCACACTACACACACCACACCACACCACCCCACACCACACCACACCACCACACCACCTTACCACGCCACACACCACACCACCACACACACTACTACACAACATACACAGCACACCACACTACGACACACACCACAGCACACCACACTACGGCACACCACACCACACTACGGCACACCACACCACACTATACCACACACACACCACACCACACTACGGCACACCACACCACACCACGACACACCACACCACACCACACTACACTACACCACACCACACCACACTACGACAAATCACACCACAGCACACCACACTACACCACACCACACCGCACTACGACACACCACGCCACAGCACACCACACTACTTCACACCACATCAAACCACACCACAGCATACCACACTACGACACACCACAGCACAGCACAGCACACCACACCACAGCACACCACACCACAGTACACCACACCACAGCACACCACACTACGACACACCACACCACACCACACTATGACCACACCACACCACACTACGACACAGCACACCACACTACGACACACACACCACACCACAGCACACACACACTACGACACACCACACCACAACACGACACCACACTACGACACACCACACCACAGCACACCACACCACACCACACACACACACACCACCACCACACTACGACACCACCACACCACAGCACCACTACACCACACTAAAATACATCTTACGATACACACCTGACGTAACATAAAGCAAGGAGACACACCAGCACTCAGCACAGGTTAGCAGTTAGCCTTAGTAAACCACAGCGGACCCTCATGCAGTATTCAACAGCTGTCATAACGGATCTCATTTGCATACTGGATGGGTCATCAAACATGGCCTCCAACATTTCCACCGATATTGATTTTCCCTCCTCTCCGCTCATTTCTTTTTTTTTTTTTTTTTTTTTTTTTTTTTTTTTTTGAGGTGGAGGTGAGTTGGAGAGGGGAGGGGGGGGGGGGGGGGGGGGG
>JADBJO010006457.1:25000-37500 GCA_016801955.1 Conus betulinus | reverse complement strand
TAGGAAGGACGGACGGAAGAAAGAAAGGAAAGAACAAAAGGAAAGAACGAAGGAAGGAAGGAAGGGAGGAAGAGGAAAGAAGGAAGGAAGGAAAAGGAAAGAGGGAAGGAAGAGGAAAGAAGGGAGGTAGGAAAGAAGGAAAGAAAGTGAAGGAAGGAAGGAAGGAAGGAAGGAAGGAAGGAAGGGAAGGGAACGGAAGGAAGGAAAGAAGGAAGGAAGAGGAAAGAAGGGAAGATAGAAAGGAAGGACGGACGGAGTGGAGGAAGGAAGGAGTGAAGGAAGGAGGCTGGAAGGGAAGGAAGAAAATCGTGCCAGGATGTTGAAGTTATTGAGCGCCTGTCCATTGCAGACGCCGTGATGATGGAGCAGTTGTGTCAGCCAGCCCTGGGCGTGGTCACTGATGGCAGCAATGAAACACATCGACCTCTTCCCGCAACGAGATTGTCACAGAGAGAGAGAGAGAGAGAGGAGAGAGAGGAGAGAGAGAGAGATGTGTGTGTGTGTGGTGTATGTGGCGAGCGCGCGCGCGCGCGTGTTTTTTTGTGTGTGTGTGTACTGTGTGTATTATCGAGAGAGAGAGAGGAGAGAGAGAGAGAGAGAGAGAGAGAGAGAGAGAGAGAGAGAGAGAAACTATGTGAGAGAGTGAGAGAGTGTGTATGTGTGTGTACGAGAAAGAGTGAGAGAGGGATGAGAGGATAGAGAGGGGGAGAGAGAGAGAGAGAGGGGAGAGGGAGGAGAGAGAGAGAGAGGGAGAGAGAGGGGAGAGGAAGAGAGGGGGGAGAGGAGGACCGAGAGATGAGAGGGGAGGGAGGTGGGGAAGGACGGAGATTGTTCGTTCGTTCGAGTTGTGTGTATGTGTGTGTGTGTGTGTGTGAGTGTGTGTGTGTGTATGTGTGTGTTGTGGAGAGGAGAGAGAGAGAGAAGAGAGAGAGAGGGAGAGAGAGAGAGAGAGAGGGAGAGAGGAGAGAGAGGAGAGAGAGAGAGTGAGGAGAGAGAGAGACAGACGAGAGATGGATGAGAGAGAGGGAGAGAGAGATGGGGAGAGAAGGGAGAGGGAGGGATGAAAGGGGGATGAGAGAGAGGGAGATTGAGAGAGAGAAGGAGGGTGAAGAGTGGGGGGAGTCGATCCGAGAGAGAGAGAGGAGGAAGGAGAAGGGTGGGAAGGAGAGGATTGTTCGTTCGTTTCGAGTTCGTTCGTGTGTGAGAGTTGTGTGTGTTGTGTGTGTGTGTGTGTGTGTGTGCTGTGTGTGTGTGTGTGTGTTGTGAGAGAGAGAGAGTCTTGGTGAGACGGAGAGAGAGAGAGAGAGAGAGAGAGAGACAGACAGACAGACAGACAGACAGAGAAAGATCATTCGATCACTGGTTGATTTGATGGAACCACTTACATCCACACCTGCCAGTTCTTTGGTCACGTGAGGTTCATCATGGTTGTAGGACTGCTAGTAAGGCGACATCAGTATCTGTGTCATTCTGCACGGCTGGATACTATAGTCCTTGCAGCTGCCGAGAAATCGCACATTTGAATTTACCAGGGACACACACACACACACACACACACACACACACACACACTCACACACACACTCACACGCACGCACGCACACACACACACACACACACACACACACACACACACACACACACACACACACACAACACACCACACACGACACACACACACACACACACACACACACACGCGCGCGCGCGTCGTGCACACGTGCACAGAGAGAGAGAGAGAGAGAGATGAGAGAGAGAGAGAGAGAGAGAGATTGACGAACAAATACTTGTAAATAACTTTGTTTTACACACGTGTGGTCAATAAAAATACTGAAAAAGGAAGGGGGGGGGGGGGGGGGGGGAGAGAGAGAGAGGGAGTGTGTGTGTGTGTATGTGTGTGTGAGCAAGAGAGATAGAGAGAGGGGGGAGAGAGAGAGAGAACATGGTCTGTTTTAACTGCAATACTGCAGTCATTTACAAAGAAAACCAACCTTTAGCGCAGTTCTGTTATCGGAAATTATTCTCAATACAATACAATAGAATGCAATGCAATACAACACGACACCCACACAACACACAAACGCAACGCAACGCACGCAACGTAAATGATACAACACGATATGAAATGATACAACACAATACTATACATATATATGATGATCAACACAACACAATACAGCACAACACAATACAGTACAACACAATACAATACGATATGATATGATACGATACAACAACACAACACAGTACAATACAACACAGTACAACACAACACATCATGGTACCGTATGACGCAGTGCAGTACAAATGGAACGGAAAGCAACACACGGCGTAGCGCGACACATTGCATTACAACACAGTATAGTACAGTACAGTACAGTATAGCATAAGACAAGACAAGACAAGACAAGACAAGACAAATGCAATTCAATACAACACAACACAACACCACACCACACCTCACAATACAACACAATACTTATAAAACCCACAAGGAAACAAGAATATCATACTAGACTCCATTCCACTCCACTCCACACCACACCACACACACACACACCACACTGCACTACACCACATTACACTGCACTACACCACATTACATTACACCACACCACACACCACCACACCACAAACAAACCACACCACACCACACCACACACACTACATCACATTACACTGCACTGCACTACACTACACCACATTACACCGTATACACTACACTACACAACATTACACTGCACTACACCACAGTACACTATACTACACCACACACACACCACACCCCCACACCACACCACACCACACCACACCATACCACACCACACCACACCACACCACACCACACCACACCACACCACACACACCCGCACTACTACAACAGTGCAATTCATTAAACCCGGAAGAAACATTTCCCTCCGTACCCTCCCATCACCAGCCTACAGAGCGAAGGGTAGCCGTTAACATCCCGCGGATGAGGGGGGGGGGTGGGGGGATAGGGGGGGGGGGGGGGGTAGGGGTAGGGGTGGTGGTGGTGGGGGGGCTGTGATAACGGAAGTTAGTAGCAAAGGGGACAACCCGCACGTGCAACCGGGCAACAGAAGAACACTACAATCGATTCTGAACGGCAGGTGACCCCGGCAAGGTTTCCGACTATCCCGAGCAAGCAGAGCGTGAGGGATAGGACTGCTGGCACAGCCTGTGTGTCCCTGCAAAGGTCAAAGGTCAAGGGTCGCCGCCGCCGCCGCCGCCGACACCTGCCATCTGAGCTACCGGCTGATGATGTGTGTGGATGGTGTGCTGGATTTGCTCCTTAGGATGTACTCAACCACACCACACTGTTTGACATGACGGAATGACGCACCACCATACAATACCACACCACACACACCACACCACACACCATCCACACCACACCACACCACACCACAACACACCACACCACACCACACACATCCCACCACACCACTTCACGACACACTTCACACACCACTTCACTCCCCACACACACCACACCACGACATATTTCACCATACCACACGACTCCACGACACACCACACCACACCATGACACCACACCACACCCACACCACAATTCACCACACCACACGACGACTCCACGACACGCGACACCACACCACACTAAAGACACAGCACCACACAAAATCACACGACACAAAAAAAAGCACACAGCACCAAACAAAAGCACACAACACCACGCCACAACACACACACAAAAATATCGCACCACACCACACCACAACCCCCCACTCCACCACACCGCACCACACCACACCACACCCTACCCCCCCCCCCCATCACACCACACAACACCATACCCCATCACATCACAGCACCGACACCAAAACACCACACCTCACCAAAGCACACCACACCACACCAAAGCACACCACACCACACCAAAAAACACCACACCACATCACATATCACAACTGCTACCACCCCACCCTAGCCCAGTGCACTCCAGCGTGTTAACCTTTCAGCAACACTGGGTGTGGTGTTCTTCTTATCTCTTTGATGACTGAATATCGAGCGGACAACTCACAGCCACACACACACATGGTGATTAAGCTGTTGTTTGTAGACCACGGGCGTACGGCTCATTAGCAGGACAGACTCCATTGCCTGGAATGGGTGAAACCTTGTGTAGAATCAATCCTAGTTTGTCGTTCTGATTCGCAAATACTCATGCTACACTGAAAAAACCATCCTTTCTTTAAAAAAAAAAAAAAAAAGAGAGAGAAAAAAAGAAAACGTATGTTGTTGAAAGAATTTCCAGTCATGCAGCATCTCGCGAAGTTGAATTCATGAACCTAATTCGTCTAATTGCAGCATCCTGTGAACTTTCAGTTCACGGACTTAAATTGTCTAATCACGGCGTCTTAAAGAATTTTCGGTTCACGAACCTAAATGATCTAAATCTACACGGTCTAAATATAGCATCTTGTGAATTTTAGGTTCACAAACCTAAAGTGTTTAAATATAGCATCTTGTAATCTTAAGGTTCATGATCCTAAATGGTCTAAATACAGCATCTTGTGAACTTAAAGGTTCACGAATCTAAATGGTCTAAATGTAGTATTTTGTGAACTTTTAGTTCACGAACCTAAATGGTTTAAATATAACATCTTGTGAAGTTTCAGTTCACGAACCTAAATGGTCTCAATATAGTACTTTGTGAACGTTTAGTTCACGAACCGAAATGGTCTAGATATAGCTTCTTGTGCACTTCCAGTTCACGAATCTAAATGGTCTGAATATAGTATTTTGTGAGCCTTCAGTTCACGAACCTAAATAGTCTAAACATAGCATCATGTGAACCTTCAGTTCACGTACCTAAATGCTTGAATTTCGTACTGCACACTGTCTCTGTTTTAAATTGCGTAAAATTTTCATTTTAGGATCCAGGGTTGTTGCAAGCCATATCTGAGGTTTCACTTTTTAAATTTGAAAAGATCAGCACTTAACATGCCCTGCCAAAAAAAAAGGCTTTCCTGGGATCCAAACGAATATGTGGTAGTCTTATTGTCCTGCACACATGAGCAAGAATTTGAGATGTGCTTTTCTTTTTTTTTTTTTTTTTTTCCGGAAATTAAGCTTCTTTCGCTACGGCCATAATTTCAAAAGTTGGCATAATGAGTGAAAATTAGTGCACAATATTCTTCAAGTCGATTCCAAAGCTTATTCAAATCAGCTGGAATTTCAGTAGGTTCAATAATCCTATTACAGTCGAGCTCCCGCAAAGTTTTTTTTTTTTTTTTTCTGTGGTCTCTCTCGTGAAAACAGATCACCCAAATGAGATCGTCGCAACAGAATGGCAAACTGTGAGTAATTGTGTTCAATTAAAAAACAAAAGAAAAAAAAAGGTAATTTGCTTATTCGACTCACGTGAAACGTCTGTCCTAGTCTTATACAGAAGGATAACCGATCGCACCTGGGGTGGGGGTGCCAAGAACCCACCCTAGGCCAGCAATGAGATGTCTGCTTCAGCAATCACACGAATTCACTTTGTGCCACATAAAACCACATTCTTCATGTGTGGGCAGTGGGTACAATGATGTATGTGCAGAAAGGAGAGGCAGTTGGAAAGAGAAAGGGGAAGCGATGGGTGGGATAGGAGGAGGCTGGAGAAAGAAGGAAAGGGGTCTAGTCTATTTTTTGACTCTACTCAGAGACACAAAATGGTGTGCATAACAGTGGACATGCCCTAGTTCAAAGTAGGGTTGGGTACCGGTTCTGAAAGTCGAACCGGTTTTACCGCGGTTTTTTTTTTTCGCACGAACCGGTTTTTTTTAACCGGTTAACCGCGAACTTGATGACCCGACACGCTATCAAAAGACAGCGCGCTCATTTCTCGGAACGAGTCTCTGAATTCCTGGAACATGTTCAGTTGCAGTTCTACTTTCTCTTCCTCTATATGAAGTTGTCCGCTGCCGCACGATCACGTCACAGACCTCAAATTTCACAGAAAAGGCTCTATGGGTTTCTCGGAACATGTAGTTTTCTTTCTATTTACTGTTTCTCAAAAGTTTCTATTCCCGGTTAACCGGCAGCCAGAAAGTCGAACCGGTTTACCCGAACCGTACAGAACCAAAACCGGTTTATACCGGAGGAAACAAGTAAAGCGATTTTGTATGCTGATTTTTATGTGGCTCCACCTGTCTGATTCGCCAGGAATGATAAACTTGCACTCCGCTATATTTGGCAAGACATGTTTTCATGTGGTCAGTCTTAAATCTACATTCAGTAAGATATTTATTCATCTTCACCCCTAGAACACACACACACACACACACACACACACACACACACACACACACAATTATATTCAATAGTCTCATCTTGTGAAAGTAGATCTTTGTCTCATCTGGTAAAATGTTAATGTTAATTTGTTAATTTTTTTTAAGTTTTGGATAGAATATCTTTCAACATCTTTTATCAGTGTATGGAGCCATTATTGTAACTGATAACCATTTGGGAGAAAACGAAATTTTGTAATATTAATGATATTGCTGAAAATTTGTTAATTGAAGAGTTAGAATTTCTGCCATTTAATATGAATCGTAGACTTAGAGCTTCTACCGTTTAATAATAATAATTGGAGAGTTAGAATTTCTACCGTTCAAGAATAACTGGAGGGTTAGAGTTTGTACCGTTCAATAACAATAACTGGAGAGTTAGAGTTTCTACCGTTCAATATTAATCGGAGGGTAGAGTTTCTACCGTTCAATAATAATTGGAGAGTTAGAGTTTCAACCGTTCAATAATAATTGGAGGGTTAGAGTTTCAACCGTTCAATAATAATAACTGGAGGGTTAGAGTTTCTACCGTTCAATAATAATTGGAGAGTTAGAGTTTCAACCGTTCAATAATAATTGGAGGGTTAGAGTTTCAACCGTTCAATAATAATAACTGGAAGGTTAGAGTTTCTACCGTTCAATGATAACTGGCGCATTAGAGTTTCTACCGTTCAACAATGATAATTGGAGAGTTAGAGTTTCTACAGTTCAATAATAATCGGTTTATAGTCTCATTCAAAGGACTGTCTAGGAAATGGAGTCAGAACCAATGTTAACTCTGGGGGGAAAACCCCCCCTCTACCGAAACGGCCTGGCGAAGATTCGAACCTGCAACCCTTGGATTACGAGTCCGGCACTCCACCAAATGAGCTATTCCGGCCCCCAAGAAAAGTGAACGAATTAACACCGCACCTCGCACCTCAGATTCACATTACGCCATCCACACGACTACAACACAGTAAACCACAACCACATTCCACACCACGCCTCCCCCCCCCCCCCCCCCCCCCCCTCCCCTTCCGATCCCACACCCTAGATCATCCCTGGCTTTTGCTGGCTTCAGCTTGAAACACTGGGTACATATCCTTCCCGACTGCTGCTGAGAGCTAACTGAGAGGAGAGCCAACAGCACGTGATAAACGTGAAGGTAGAAAGCGGCACGTGTGTGTGCGAATCAAAAGAGGACAGGGCCGACTCCACCCCACACTGCACAGAAACTCAACACCCACATAGGGTTTGGGTCGAAAGAAACTGTGTGTGTGTGTGTGTGGTGTGTGTGTGGTGTGAGAGAGAGAGAGAGAGAGAGAGAGAGAGAGAGAGAGTATAAAAGAGAGAATGTATGACTGTGGTGTTTGTGTGTGTGTGTGTGAGAGAGAGGGAGAGAGAGACAGAGAGAGAGAGAGAGACAGAGAAGAGAGAGAGTGTAAGAGAGAATGTATGCCTGTGGGTGTGTGTGTGTGTGTGTGTGTGTGTGTGTGTGTGTGTGTGTGTGTGTGTGTGTGTTTGCGTAGCATGCATATGTCCAGAAACTACAAAAAACAGCCTGACATAAAATGCAAAAGAAAAGCACACATGCAAAAAAGATTTGGAATCTTGACGTCACACGCACACACACACACACACACACACACAAAACGAGCGCCCGCGCGCACACGCGTCTTCAAATCCGTACATCTCATTCCCTGTTTCGAACTTGTACTTGATAAAAACCAAAGAAAGTAGAATGAAAGCCATTGTTACGTGCGGCAGTCCATTACATGATTAAAACAAGCCAAGAAATGAAAGCGGACCAGAAGAAACAGGTGCCGCCTAAGCCGTAAAGTGAAAGCGTATTGTAAAAACAGCAACAAGACACGTGCACATCGCGTTCATCTCTCTCTCTCTCTGTGTCTGTCTCTCTCTCTTCTTTTGTTTGAGTCTCTCTCTCTCTCTCTCTCTCTCTCTCTCTCTCTCTCTCTCTCGTTTTGTTTGAGTGTCCTCAGCACAACAATCTTCGCCCAAATATTTTTCGAAACTATTTCGCGTCATTTCGAAAATAAGTTATCAGACAGAACTTTTGACATGTGAGAATGCAGATATTGCCCGCCAGCTTTCTTGGTTTTTGTACATTTGTTTTGAAATAAGAAAAAAAAAAAGAGCCAATTTTACTAAAGACTGTATTATGATGCACCAAAAGAAAAATCTCCAGAAGTTCTGAGAGGAATGTCTACGTGTGGAATGAAAAACTACGTGTATCGTCACAACTCTTCTGATGTCTGTAGGATTTTTCGTCAGGGCTGTTGTTTACAGTATGACTTCTTCCTTTTCGATATGATTTGTAGGGGGCCGGAATAGCTCAGTTGATAGAGCGTCGGACTCGTGATCCTGGGGTTGCGGGTTCGCATTGCGGTACAGGGGGATTTTTCCCTCGGAGTTAACATTGGTTCTGACTCCATTCCCCATACAGTCCTTCGAATGAGACTATAAACCGAGGTTCCCGCACAACAACATCTTGCACACACGTCAAATCCCATCACCAACTTTCGGAGAGAGAAGGCCAGTTTGGCCGTTGGTATGGATGAAACGTTACATATAGCATGCACCTTCCCGAAGATGGAGTATGGCTGCCTTAATGGCGGGATAAAAAAAAAAAAAACCCACGGTCATACACACAAAACTCCACTGCCTGTCTATACATGCAGTGTCCGCAGGAGTATCTCAACCTGCGTGCGCAGAAAGAAAAAAAAAAAGTGAAATGTTTTGTACACCAGTCACCCTGTGACAGAGGCCATAAGTCATGAAATGTTCCGAGTTCGAGTCCACCCCCCCCCCCCCCCCACGCCCCCCAGCCTTCTCTCTCTCTGTCTTTAAGAATAACATTTTCTTTGTGGACAGAGGATTAATTACTGAGATGACAAAGACACAAACAAGAATAAACAAGAATATACTGACTAGGTGACTTAAGACGGCTCTTTAGATGATGTACACATCAGCCTGCGCATTGTGCGCCGTTCTGGACGAAACAGCGCTAGTCAACACAGCCCTGGACGAACTAGAGTCTTTCAACATGGCGGAGAGAGCTTGGGTCGTCTCTGCATTTGTCTATCGTTAGTGCTGATCATTAGATTAGCATGGAGCCTGAGCACACTCTGTAATCTCCAGGATTAATCAGCAGCTGTGTTAATAACTCTCTCTCTCTCTCTCTCTCTCTCTCTCTCTCTCTCTCTCTCTCTGGCTTGCTCGCTCCCCTCTTCCTCTTCTCTCCTGTCTCTCTCTGCGAATCGTGATTTCGACAGATTCTACTGACAGTTTATAGAATATAAGCCGTTATTAAGAACACACACACACACACACACAACGGAGCTGTTTGATTGTACAGGAATCAAGAAGTCTGTTACAGCTGACAAATAAAAACTGAACTCCGTGGGCAATGTTACGACTTATTGTTCAACACACACACACACACACACACACACACACACACACACACACACACACACACACACACACACACACACACACACAGAGAGAGAGAGAGAGAGGGGGGGGGGGGACAGACAGAACAAATTTTGTAGTGGGGGGAGAACACGTGCAGGCTTACAATTCCTCCGTCATTACATTAATGACTCGGCGAAGATTTTAAACAACTACAATAACAACAAGAAATGGGAGTGGAGGGGTGGGGGGTGGGGGGTGGGGGGCGGGTGAAAGAAAGAAAATGAAAATGAAAAATGGGGGAAATATATCATAAATATAAAACCGTTAACTATGCAGCAGACGGAGGGACCATCGGAATCCTTGTAGACAGAACTATCAATTTCTTTTGTTTTGTTATGTGCATCCCTTCTCAGTGGCGAGCTCAACGTTTTTCTCAACCCCCCCCCCACCTCTCTCTCTCTCTCTCTCTCTCTCTCTCCCTCTCTCTCCTCCTCTCCTCTTTTTTCTTCTTTTCTTCTTCTTCTTCTTCTCTCTCTCTCTCTCTCTCTCTCTCTCTCTCTCTCTCTCTCTCTCTCTCTCTCTCTCTCTCTTCTTCTTCTCTCTCTCTCTCTCTCTCTCTCTCTCTCTCTCTCTCTCTCTCTCTCTCTCTCTTCTCTCTCTTCTCCTTCTCTTTCTTCTTCTTCTTCTTTCTTCTCTCTCTTCTTCGTCTATTTTCCCTCTGTCTCCTTATGTCCCTCTCTTACTTTCTATTCGTCGCTTTTCTCTACACCCCCTCCCTCCTCCACCTCCGCCATCTCTGTACAGAGCGTGTTTCATCGTTGTGACGGTCACTTCGCACTCCACAAGACAGCTGACAGAGTGCACACAGGAGAACACGGGTTGTTTTGTTGTTGTTGTCGTTTGTCGTACCCTGGCTAAAAGACTCCAGGGATCATCCAAACAGCTGAAGTACTTGAACACTATGGTACAAATGCATCAGCTGGGGATGTGAACATTACGCGTGTGGCCGTTTTTGATTACCCCGACACATGGGCAGCCACGCTCCGACTTCGGGGGATTTCGGAAACTGATAATATTATGCTGGGAGCTTGTCACAACTATGCAGAGCATAACAACATTTTGATGTAGCCTTGGTGTTCTAGTCTACGTCAATTGGTCTGACACAGCCTTAAGCCAAGGCGAGAAAACGGACTGTTTGTTTGTCTGTCTGTTTGTCTTTTCTTTTTATCAGGTTGGTGTACAGAGCTGCTGTTCTGAGTGTTCTCCTCTACTGTTGTGAGACTTGGACCACGTACCGCCGACGCATCCAACAACTCTAACAGCTCCATCAGCGATGCTTGCGTAAGATCAGCAGCATCAAAAGGCAAGGCAGAGTGTCCAACCTACAGGTCCTGAAGAAGTGTGGCTTACCCAGCATTGAGTGTCTACTCATCAAAAGCCAGCTCCGATGAACAGGACACGTTGTCCGTATGGAGGACAGCAGAATTCCAACGATGCTGCTCTGTGGACGACTGATGGAAGGACAACGTGACCAAGAAAGGCTCTCAAGAAATACAAAGACGCTTCTTGAAGGCGGCCAACCTCAGAAGCTGCAACATCGACACTGCTTCCTGGGAAGATGTCGTCCTTGACAGAACACAGTGGAAGCGACGGTGTGCCCAGGGCACAAAGATATTTGAGGGCGACAGAGCAGCCGTCATCCAGGAAAAGAGGAATCGGAGAAAAACGGGGGGCCTATCCTTGCAGGACTCCATTCCATGCAGCGTCTGTAGACGACTTTGTGCCTCAAGAATTTGGTCTTCATTCCCACATGAGGACCCACATCAGCAGATGACCTGCCTGCCTACTCATCCGTCGGACACGACGGGAGAATCCATCATCTTGTCTACCGGTCAGTGGTAATACCGTTCAATGCCGTTCATTCCGGACGTGCTATACACAGCCACATTCAGATCGTGTCTATCCCAGTCTCAGTGCCAGCAATCCACTCCGAGCAGGTCTCCATACTGTATGCTATGGACATTTAGTGAGCACGATCAAGCCGGGATGTGTCTTTCTATTTTTCGAACCAGAACAAGTAACACGTTTCTTCAATAGTTATTTCAAGCCAGGATGTTAAACACCAGTAACGAGAAGTGGAGAAGGAAGAGAGGAGGAAGAAAAAGAACAACAACAACAGCAACAAGAAAGAACAACAGCAACAAGAACAACAACAACAACACGAAAAACAACACCTCAGGTACAGTTCTGAGCCCCCCCCCCCCCCAACAACAGCAACAAGAACAACAACAGCAACAACAACAACAACAACAACAACAACACGAAAACAACACCTCAGGTACAGTTCTGAGCCCCCCCCCCCCCCCCCCCCATTCCCAGTGCATCTGACAACAGCGACGGCCAATGTGCTCTCTTTGATCTGGACGCCGGGGGACACACACGGTGTGTGTGTAGTTAAACTGCTGCAGCAGTCATTTGATTTATCGATCCTTTGTTGCACAGGTTGGGGAGGGGGGGCGGGGGAGGGGGGGGTGGAGGGAGGGGGGAGATGGGGGACAAAAAGAGGGTGTGTAACGGCGGGTGGAAAGTGTGTGTGTGTGTGTGTGTGTGAGGGGGGGGGGGGGGGGGGGGGGGGGGGGGCAGTACGGTTGCCATTCGCCCCCTTTTGATCCTTGTTGATGACGTTGTTTTATTGCGTGACGTTTCCGGCAATCAAACCAGACGCCACAGCTGCAGTCGCCCAGGGCGCGGCGGCGTTCGGTG
>JADBJO010006457.1:0-12500 GCA_016801955.1 Conus betulinus | reverse complement strand
CGTTTCAAGTCAACTCACGAGCCATTAAAAACAAAACAAACAAAAAAAAAGAGCCCTTCACACAATCTTTTAAATACACCATCTAAAACCACACCGAACCTTCGTTAAAAAAATCTTTCTTCTGTAAAAATCTTACATCAGAAGAAAAATGTTAAGATCTTTCATAAATTCAAAGATCACATCACGTGGGACATCTCTCTACATGGTTTTCATGGAGTCTGCTGTAAAATGTTTATGTCTCACATCATGCAAATCGCAGCACTCTAAAAGAACATGTTTCACTGTGAGTGGTACATGACATGGAATGCACCACGGAGCTTCTTCACCTTTTACAAGATAAGAATGGGTGTAAAAGGAGTGGCTGTATACAAACGGCACAAGACTGTACCTTCTTCACGGCCGCCTCGGGAACATGGTCAAAACTCTTTCAGGTTAGGACGGATTTCAAACAGTTTGCTATCCGTCTGCGAGTTCCCATTCCTCTTGCCAGAGGTCTTTGACGTGATGTGTCAGGCTGTGTCCTCAGGTGGCAGTGCTGACCGGTCTGTGAGACCCACAGTCGGCAGAAGATGTTGCAGGGTTGGTAGGGGGAGGAGGTGGGGATGTGTGTGTGTGTGTGTGTGTGTGTGGGGGGGGGGGGGGAGGTGGAGGAGGGGGGAGCAGTGACGCTGACCTCCGGTCAAACCGTTGTAAAGCTGACCTCAAAATCCCGCTTCAACATGGCGCTCGAAAAGTTTCGGTAGTATTTTGTTTCTGTGTGTGTATAACCGCATTTGTTCGAAGGCAGAAAAACGGCAAACGAAGACAGGACCACGAATTATTAAGAGAGAGAGAGAGAGAGAGAGAGAGAGAGAGAGAGAGAGAGAGAGAGCGAGAGAGAGAGAGAGAGAGAGAGAGAGAACGTTGTGTATAGCTCAGCCGGGGCGCAAAAGGCCGCAGTGGTCTCTCTCTCTCCCCCTCTGTGTGTGTGTGTGTGTGTGTGTGTGTGTGTGTGTGTATGTGTGTGTGTGTGTGTGTGTGTGTGTGTGTGTGTGTGTGTGTGTGTGTGTGTGTGATAGTGAGAGACAGAGAGAACAGAGAGAGAGAGAGAGAGAGAGAGAGATCCCTATCTATCGACTTAACACTGTTCCATATTCTCTCTCCACACAGGAATACAAAGACACAAAAAAGTGTTTTATTTCATAGCTGTTGACAGCTATGGCACTGCGGATATCTTGGCACAAATGCTAACAATGGAAGCAAATGGAGACAGAGAGAGAGAGAGAGAGAGAGGAGAGAGAGAGAGAGAGAGAGAGAGGGAAATCCCTATCTATCGACTTAACACTGTTCCATATTCTCTCTCCACACAGGAATGCAAAGACACAAGAAAGTGTTTATTTCATTGCCGTAGACAGCTATGGCACTGCAGATATCTTGGCACAAAGGCTAGTAACGAACGGAAGCAAATAGAGAGAGAGAGAGAGAGAGAGAGAGAGAGAGAGAGAGAGAGAGAGGGAGTGAGAGAGAGAGTCGGATGAAGACGTCAAGATCACATCCAAGAGGACAGATGGTATGGAAGACGGTGATGTAGAATCCGCCACCAGCATCGTTGTTATTGTTCATAGGTAAGGCAACATCATGTACAGTTATCTCTCACATTCATAGCCCCCCCCCCCCCCCGCCCCCCCCCCCCCCCCCCTACTTTTGGATATATTAGTTATCACCCCGCGCCAATGCAAGTAGGCCTACACAGTTCACAGTCACAAGGTTGCGATGCTCGAGAGTCGCAGCAGCAGGATCAAGCTGACCAAGTCAATCAGCGGACGATTCAGTCGGGTTTATGTGAAAAGAAACTATTTACAAAATAGACCTCAATGCGCACTTGTGTGCGTGTGTGTGTGTGCGCGCGCGCGCGCTCCTGCATAGGTGCATGTGCGCAGAGTTAAGACTTGGTGTGTTTACATTTCACGGGCACGCGCGTGTGTGCTCATCGCGGTGAGCTGAAAGCATATGCCAGTCTCCTATATGTGCACTGTGCATTATCTACACACACACACATATATATATATAAATAAAAGGTGTGAGTGAATGCTTCCATGAATGTCAATGGCATATCTCTCTACAGGAGAGCAAAACGGTGAATTCGAGTCTTCAACAATAAAATTGTAAAATAGGGGGGGGGGGGGGGGGGGGGGGGGGGGGGGGAAGAAGTTGGAGCGACAGAAAATAACTTGCTTTAAATCAACATTAACGGATTACTTACTGTCACCGACTCTCGTAAATTATGGAGTTTCCCTTTCAGAAGACCGTTTGAAATCAAAACACTGACTGTTCGAACGAATTATGCGCGTCCTTGGTCCTTTTTCTTTCTCTGCAAGGGTAACATGTGTATTCACCGTGTCTGTTCATTCGTTTGTTTGTTTGTAGCAGTCCGTGTACAACAGAACGGGCAACGACCCCAAATGTCAAATGTCTTTGGTGTAGTTCTGAGATAAAGATTGGGGTCATACAACAACCCGTGACCCCTTCAGTAAGATCACTTTTTTCTTCATGGAACATGAACACTTTGTGAAGTTACGTTTTAGTTGTGAAACTACTACATTTTCGTGAAATATTAGAACTTCTCAGTGGTCTAAACGTTTTGTGGTTTTATTTTCTATATCCAGTTTTTTTTTTTAAAGTGCAAAGGGAAGTAATTCTTTCACTCCGAACCCATGGTAACTGCTCAGTTCCCGAGGAACCACAATGCACGTCAAAAGATAGAATGTGCCCAAAAGGCGAACCCATCAAAATTTGATGCAAAGACCTGGTGCAGACTCCGGATCGTTCAATAAAGTTTATTACAGATGTTAGTGCATGAAAATTACTGAATTAGTTTGAATGAAACTTTGTGGACAGAGGATAAGTGGGCCCGACGACGGTCAAATCAACACAATAGCTCCCGATGTGTTCACTTTATTGAACAAATTATTACAAATTTTCCATTGAACGTTGCGGATTTCCTGTCCTAGTTTTAAAAGCGTCTGCGAAGCAGTATATTCCCATTGAATATGAACGTTGTCTAGCGATGAAGGAAAGTCAGCACTTCGTATTCTTCCGAGCCCCACCTCCGCACGCACACACAACACACACACACACACACACACACACACACACACACACACACACACACACAGAGAGAGAGAGAGGAGAGAGAGAGAGAGAGAGAGAGAGAGAAAGAGAGAGCAAAGTTGCATAATTATGGAGTAATTCTTTCAGTGGCACCAAGTTTGCCTCCCTTGTCCGACACAAAATTTTGTTTTCACCCATGAACTGGTTTTTAAAGTTTAAAGACTGGATCCACAACTGGACTATGGCGGAGTTTGGCGCCCTCCAGTGTACCCCTCTAGTTATCATTTCCATGGAAACCAGTCGTTATCCTTCAACAAAATGGTGATGGTGAGAACAGTCGTTATCCTTGAAGACGCTGAAAACCGGGACATCAGTTATTAGTCCCGTTTCCCCCCCCCCCCCCCCCTTCCAACCCCACCCCTAGGTAAACAGTGATTAAATAGTGATCTCCCTGGATATCACTTATCAATACGGCTTTCTTGAGGAATAACAAATGATGCCCCCCCCCCACACACACACACTACATATGTGACAGATTATTTAAAGGAAAATAGGTACGTTATGTCACACACAACAAGCAGTCAACCCTTTACTACCCAAAGTGTTTCTGCTGCTTTTTTTTTTCTTTCTTTCTTTTCTTTTTCTTTTTTTCATATTGTTCGGTTACACGATTGACACACCAGCCACCGCTACTACCACCACCACTACTACCATCCCTGTAGATTTTGAATAAAAAAAAAAAACCAGTCTGCATGATAAAATCACCCACTGCTGTTGACTACCCTGGATCTCATGCATATACACGCGAAAAAAATATCTGCCATATTGAGTGTGCAGAATTCAAATAAATATCTGAGCACCATCGTTATGTGCCTTTGTTTGCCGTGTTTCCTTTTATTCATTTTCCCCCTTTCTTTAATCTGTTTTAACAGTGGACGGGGGAGGGGGGGGGGGGGAGAGCAGAAATATAAAAAATAGTGTGATTCTCCCTGCTCGTGTCATGACACTGCTGTCAGCAGAAAATATTCCGGTGTGACCCATTGCGAACACAACCCTGTCGAGAAAGAAAACCCAAGGAAGTTATCTTGTAGAGTTTTGAACACGGGCGCCGTTGTTTCAATCACAGGATAAGTTCCCTTCGAAAAAAAAAGAGACTCGCTGAATGTTGTGACATTTACGTCAATGTCGGATGCATTTAAACGATAAACATGTGTTTTTAATTAGCATGTATAGAACTTCAAAATGTACTTAACAACAAATATGTCATGTGTGTTTAATTTGCCTGAAAAAAAAAATGCTTTCTAATGAAATTCACTTTGATCTTGGGCAGCATAAAGAAAAATACAAACGAAGTGAAATCCTGTGCGAAGATGCAGTAATAACTGTCAGGCTTATGTACATATTATTCAGCTCTGCCTGTTCAGACAGTCGTTCAGTGGTGTGACACCTGACCTGATCATGAGATCTGCAAGAAAGGGTCCCTTTTGTCAGCAGCAGAACTCCCGACCCCCCCCCAGCGGGCATCACACTACTGTTTCCCGCCGGCCGTGCGGTCGCAGACGGTGAAGAAGGTGGAGGAGGAAGACGGCGGCGATGAAGATGATGACGAAGCCACGGGAGTAGTCCAACTCGATGACGTCGGTGGCGTCGTTAAAACCGCGCCCCCGTATACTGTTCGTACAGCACCAGTGACGTCACCGCGATCAGGCCTGCGTCACAGGTCACAAGGGTTGATGGCGTACGTGGCTTTGTGTGTGTGTGTGTGTGTGTGTGTGTGTGTGTGTGTGTGTGTGTGTGTGACTATTTGTCTGTCTGTCCCTTTGTCTGTCTGTCTATCTTTGTGACTCTCTGATCAAATCGAACATAAATCGAACAGGTCCTTAATGTATCTATTCGGTGTGTGTGCGTGTGTGAGAGTGAGTGTGTGTGTGTGTGTGTGTGTGTGTGTGTGTGTGTGTGTGTGTGTGTGTGTGTGTGTGTGCGTGCGTGCGTGTGTGTGCGTGTGTGTGTGTGTGTGTGTGTGTGTGTGTGTGTGTGTGTGTGTGTGCGTGCGTGCGTGTGTGTGTGTGCGTGTGTGCATGTGTGTGTGTGTGTGTGTGTGTGTGTGTGTGTGTGTGTGTGTGAAATTATGTATGTAAGTATGCCTTTATGCATGTAAATTTTGTGTGTGTCTGTGTGCTTGCATACGTGTATACGTATGTGTGTGCGCCCGCGCGCATGTGTGTGTGTGTGTGTGTGTGTGTGTGTGTGTGTGTGTGTGTGTGTGTGTGTGTGTGTGCACACACACGTGAACCCACATACATATTGAGCCGTTTCTTATCATTGAAATTTGTAGATAGCAGCCACCTTAACAATCCATCCATCCATCAGTCCCTCCCTCCCTCCATCCATCCATCCGTTCGTTCATCCCCCTCCATCTCGCTCTCTGCCTCCTCCGTCCGTCTGTCCATCCTCCCTCTTTTCCCTCCCGTCCATCCGCCCTCCCCTCCCTCCTTCCCTCCATCCATCCTCCTTCCCTCCACCTTTCATTCGTCGTCCGTCCATCCATCCATCCGCCCTCCCTCCCTCCTTCCATTCATCCATCCATCCGCCGTCCGTCCGCCCATCCAGCCCCTCCCTCTCCCTCACTCTCTCCTCTCCTCCACTCCACCCCCCCAACAAGTCCCTCCATCCATCCTCTCTCCCTCCCTCCCTCCCTCTCTCTTCCCCTCCCTCCACCCCTCCCTCCCTCCCCAGGCGCGCGGACCGACCGGAGATGAAGGAGAAGAAGGTGAGGCAGTCGGGGCTGTAGCGTTGCCCACAGGAGGCGTTGTAGAGGACCAGGGCGAAGGCCTCCACCAGGAACAGTTCCACGAAGATGGCCAGCAGGCCGAACGAGATGGACAGCGTCAGGTACAGGACGCCCTCATCCGAACCCGCTGGACACAGAACGCGGCAACAACCATCATCAGCAACTTTGGGATACTTTCCGAAAAAAAAAAGTTGCTTCATTATGATTTTCGTGGACACAGAGAGAGAGAGAGAGAGAGAGAGAGAGAGAGAGAGAGAGAGAGAGAGAGAGAGAGAGGGAGAGAGACGAGAGAGATAGAGAGGAGAGAGAGAGAGAGAGAGAGAGAAGAGAAGAGAGAGAGAGACGGAGGGGGGAAGGAGAGAGTGCGTGCGTGCGTGCGTGTGCATGAAAATCTTCATCGATGAATTGTACGCGCAGTGCGGGAGAGGAGGAAGAATAATGGCGTTGTCTTCGCCCTTCGACATCCTTAAAGGAAAAAACCAGTCAACCATTTCAACATCAGGGGTGAATGAACGACTAGAGCGGTGGTCTGATAAAAGCGTTTCAGTGTTTATTGCTCATATCGCCACCTACCCCTCACAAACGTCACCCGGGGAAGAGGAGGGGGGGGGGGGGGGGGGGGGGGGGGGGAGGGGAGGGAGGAGAGATGGTCGGGGATAACTTTGAAAGTAACCCAGGCAGTTCACTGCTCAAGCCCCTTCCTACCTACCTCCCCCCCCCCCCCCCCCCCCCCCCCCGCCTCCAGTCCATCTGAGGGATGGGAAGGGGCCAGCTGGTATAAAGATGAGGGGTCACAGGTCAGCTCCATGGCCTGAAATGGAATGCCAAGTATTGGGTAGTTCAGGCAAAAGAAATGATTGAGGGTGGGGGTAGGGGTGGGGGTTGGGTGGAGCATGTTGTTCATCTGATCCGTACTCACTTTGATCTCGAATCATGGCTCAAAACTTGCTACGCATCAAAACAGTTACATGATTTATTTGAGTTTTTTTTTTTTTCTTTTTTGATTTGCATTTGTGGCCAGAGCCCCCCCCCCCCCCCCCCCCCCCCTTTTTTTTTTTTTTTTAATTTTAAAATGATCCTCGCGATACTTCTTACTTGCGAATCCCTGTGCCCTTCTAACGGCATAAGAACGCAAGGAGTGCCCGAGTCTTACCTAATTCTGCTATCCCTGCAGACTCGTTGCGTGAAAATGGTTTACGGACCCCTAATTGCAGAACAAAATCGTGTTTTTTTTCGAATTCAGAAAAAAAAAAAAAGTTTGTCGTCACAGCGAGGCGTTTTTCTTCTTTTCAAACGGCGATTAGTTTGTTGCTGCTGCGTCCTCCTCTAGATGTGCATTTACTTCGACAAAAAGTTTAGATGTGCATTTACTTCAAGATAAAGCGTAGATGTGTATTTACTTCAATATAAAGCGTAGATGTGTATTTACTTCAAGAAAAGCCCAGATGTGCATTTACTACTTCAAGATAACGGGTAGATGTGCATTCAAAGATAAATCGTAGCTGTGCATCTTCATCACTTCAAGATAAAGCGTAGATGTGCATTTACTTCAAGATAAAATGTACATGTGCATTCACTTTAAGATAAAGTGTAGATGTGCATCATTTTACTTCAAGATAAAGCGTAAATGTGCATCATTTTACTTCAAAATAAAGCGTAGATGTGCATTATTTTATTTCAAGATAAAGCGTAGATGTGCATTATTTTACTTCAAGATAAAGCGTAGATGTGCATTTACTTCAAGATAAAATGTACATGTACATTCACTTCAAGATACAGCCTAGATGTGCATTTACTTCAAGATAAAGTGTACATGTGCATTCACTTCAAGATAAAGTGTAGATGTGCATCATTTTACTTCAAGATAAAGCGTAGATGTGCATCATTTTACTTCACGATAAAGCGTAGATGTGCATTATTCTACTTCAAGATAAAGCGTAGATGTGCATTATTTTACTTCCAGATAAAGCGTAGATGTGCATTACTTCATGATAAAGCGTAGATATGCATTCACTTCCAGATAAAGCATAGATGTGCATTCACTTCATGATAAAGCGTAGATGTGCATTGTCTTACTTCCAGATAAAGCGTAGACGTGCGTTCACCTCAGGATAAAACGTAAACAATGAAATGTCTGTTAGCCTCAGTTGCTTTGGTTTTCAAACAAAGATGGCGTCTACTTTCACGGTTGTTGGCTCTCCATCTCGCCAGAACGTGCACCTTCTTCCAGGCTGGCGGCAGCAATCTGATGCCCAGCTACTCAATGAGTAACCTGTTGGTCTTTCAGGCAACTCACAACGGTCATGAAGCGACCCTCATCACCATACGTGCTGGTGATACTTGCCCTCATCACTCACTCAAAGTCCCCCCCCCCCCCCCCCCCCACCACACACACACACCCGCCCACCTACCCTCATTTCCGCCCCTTCCTCGCTCGCTCCCCTTCTTCCTCCCTCCCTCCCTCTCTCTCTCTCTCTCTCCGTGCCCTTTCCAATCACCTCGACAGTCCCTCCGCTCTACCAACTGAGCCATGGCCTCATCACTCGCTCAAAGTCATCAACTCAATTTCCGCCCCTTCCCCCCCGCTCGCTCCCTTTCCTCCTCCTCCCCCCCCCCCCCCCCCCCCCCAACCCCTCTCTCTCTCTCTCTCTCTCCCCTCCTCCAATTATCTCTACACTCCTCCCGCTCTACCAACTGAGCTATCACAGGATCTGCCCCCCCCCCCCCCCCCCCCCCCCCCCCCCCTCCACCCACTCACCGCTTTTC
Organism: Conus betulinus; assembly: GCA_016801955.1. Taxonomy (NCBI): domain Eukaryota; kingdom Metazoa; phylum Mollusca; class Gastropoda; order Neogastropoda; family Conidae; genus Conus; species Conus betulinus. Next base: position 3,853 of record JADBJO010006457.1, on the reverse strand, counting down.
AGGGTGTTGAAGTCGCGGAATGTCCAGTCATCATCGCCCGGTGTGTAGTACAGCAGCAGTCCTTCGTGCAGCTCCGTGTCCCCGTCTCCGTTCTTCACCGAGGACCAGTAAGGCGTGATACAGCCCAACACCAGGGCGGCGAAGCCCCCCACGTGCAGCAGAAAGGCCAACTTGAGGGCACAGCCTCGTTTTCCCTGCATCCTGCTTCCGCCTCGAGGTCAAGGTCAAGGTCGTCGTTCAGTGCGTTAGCTTGGATCACTGTTGAACATGTAATGGGGGAACCGGGGTTAGGAGGGTTGATGTGCCTGGGGACACACAACAGTGTCAGGAATGGTGTGTGTGTGTGTGTGTGTGTGTGTGTGTGTGTGTGTGTGTGTGTGTGTGTGTGCGTGCGTGCGTGCGTGCGTGCGCGCGCGCGCGCGCATGTGTATGTGAGTGTGTGTGCCTGTCTCTCTGTGAGCAAAAAACCGGTGCTCTTTAGAGGTAACTACGGAGCCAGATGAACGAAGCGCAGTGTTTATCAGGGTAGATATACTTCAACTTGGTAGTAGATGTAGGGAGATAAATAATACAAACTCATACGTTTCCATCCATAAACGGTTGTTCTGGATTCAAGGGTCTTGCGTTCAATATTGCGTCAGGTTAGAGGTAAAGGAGAAGTTCTTTTCTGAGGCAAACATCACTGCCAACTCCACGCCCTCAAAGTTCTTCGGATAAGGCTACAACCTTCGCCGAATGTCATGGGCGCAGACTGACCCCGCATTTTCATTTCAGTCATCATGACTTCATCAGTTTGTGAGCCACCAGCACCAGATTTCATGATTTTGTCAATAAGTGATTTAGTTATACGCTGTCCAAACATCGAGGAATTTCGTCATTGAATAAAGAAATACAAAACAAACAAGAAAGTCATCCGGTAATCTGAGGCCCTGTATGTCAACGCCTGCATTTACAGTAACAGCAACAACTGACATCAGAAAAAGGAAAGATAAAACTTGCACGTGTATTATATTTTGTTCTGTCCTTCTTAAGAGTTGTATTTAAAAAATGCAAAGCATATAAACGTACTCCCAGTTTATCTTCCTTAAAAAAAAAAAAGTCACACTCAAACATGCGTCATACTGTATTTGACGTCACAATCAAACATGCATCATAATGTATTTCGTCACCGGGATACTCCATGAAGAAGAAAACCGTTTTGGGCCGTTATAGCCATTAGTAACGGCTATTCTGGTAAAATAAAACACCGGGCATCATCCGTGACCCGTAGTGAACATACCTACACGTTTTCAGAAAGATCGGCCCAGAAGTTTGTGTCTGGAGCGAGTGGAGCACATTTTGACCACGTACAGACAGACAGACAGCATTTCATCGTCCCCATTGTAAAGCGCTCCCTGTTCTATAAGAACAGGAAATTAACAAAAATAAATAAAATAAAAAGAAGAAGAAGAAGAAGCCACCGCGCGCTATTGCAATGGATAGTAAGCAAAGATGGAATACAAATCATCAGGAAAGCGAACCGATATTGGTGTCGTGTTTTTTGACATCATCGCATATCAGGAACTGTGAATAATTTCCTGAGCATTCGTGTGTTTATTTGTGAAAAGAGTATGTCGACTGAAAACAGATCACATACATAAGCTTCTTAAATAAAAAAGAAGGATTTTTACATTCTTGTATACCCTCCTGCGCTCGGGCCCACCCCAGCCACAGAACTCTTGCAACTTGCATGCATTGAATGTACAGAGCAAATAATACAAGATGACTGTCATGCACCACCGAAAAAAAAAAAAAAAAATAAAAGGATTTTCTGTTTGTGTGAACTTTGAACTCGCATTGAAAGCTCATCTTTACAGGGTGCTTGTTCCGCGTGGGTCGTTTTTTTTTTCTTCTTCTTTTTTAACATTTTGTTTTGAGTAGTGATTTGTGCCTTTGGAAAAAAAAAGAGACTTGCTGGCACTTTGGTGGATGCAGCGGACGAGAGGGAGGGGTAGAAAAGAATGGAAGAAATTTTAAGAAAGAAAAAAAAAAAAGTAGAGTTTCTTGTTGATTCTAGGGACAAACACCCTGTAACTGGAACCCTGACAGCCTCTTCTCGGTCCTTGGTACGTGTTTGCTGCCAAGAAAATTTTGATTTTCTTTAAAAAAAAAAAAAAAAAAAAAATGATGGGAAGAACCCAAAGTATTTCGGTGAATGATATTTGGGGTCTGTGAACCCAGAGCGATTTGTGTGGGGCGTGTTGTGCATCTGTGTGACCCAGGGAGAAAAAAAAATAGACAGGCGTGAAATGTGCATGATGAATGTGTGAACTGAAGATGGTGTTTGATGTGGCTTTTTATTTATTTTTTTTTTGAGTATTGTTGAATGAATTATGTACTGGCTAAAAAAAAAAAAAAAAAAAAGAAAGAAAAAAAAAAAAAAAAAATCCCCGCGCGCCAAAAGAAGTAAGGTGCAAACAGAAAGTTTGTTTGTTTGTTTTTAAATCAGAGGAGAACTTTAAAATGGCATTCTGACTTGTTTTAATGAAAGATGTGTGGCTGCGCGCTGGGCGCATGATCGTCTTTGCATGCGAGTGTTCATGTAGAGACCATTGTGTGACAGTGATCGGTTCATCACCTGTAGGATGGTCAGCTGTCTTAGAGGACAGCCTGGTCGACGGCGTCGTACGTGGAGGCGCTGGCGTGGGCGCTGGTGTGGGCGCATGACTCGTACTTTTTTTCAGCTTATTTATTTTAATGACATGGGAGGTGTCAGTGATACGCATAAGCGTAAAGGCCACGACCGGCCTACAACAGGTTTTAGCAAACCTCCAGGTAAGATGTGGTGAAAAGAAATGAATAGAGGAAAAAACGAAAATTAATAGTCTACAAGATAAAGATTGAGAAAAAAAGAACAACTGATTTACATAAGACGATTAATTGGTTTTTCATTTCCATTTCGGAAGCCCCCCCCCCCCCCCCCCCCCCCCCCCCCCCCCCCCCCCCCCCCCCCCCCAAAAACAGACTGACTGAGGACTTACGATTTACTATTTTTTGTACTCCCAGTTCCTATAGAACAGGGAGCACTTTACAATGAGAACGAAGAAATGCTGTCTGTGTGTCTGTCCGTGGTCAAAATGTGTTTCACTTGCTCCAGACAAAACTTCTGGGCCGATCTTTCTGAAAATTTGTAGGCATGTTCATTATGGGTCACGAATGATGCCAGATGTTTTATTTTACTAGAATAGCCGTTACTAATGGCTATAACGGCCCCAAACGGTTTTTTTTTCTTAATGAAATACCTCAGAAAGTACTTGGCCGATTAATAAGCGGTTTGGATGATCTTGTGACAAATCGGCGCCTCTTTCCATATGCAAGCGATGTAATTCTGAAAATCGATTAAACAACCGTTAAAAAAACCGTGATTTTGCCGTTATTTCTTATATATAGGTGGATTTTTAATGAAATTTGGTATATAGAAAGGTTATCACACACAAATGCTAATTCTATATAGTGTTTCAAAATTTGACCGTTAAAAAACCGTTATTCTTGACGCATTGTCCGATTTGGATGAAATTTGGTAGGTACACAGGCTTTAGCCCAGTGAAGACTCAAATACCAGTTTCAAAAGTGTACATCGGTGATATAACCGTTAAAAAACCGTAATCCTGCCGTTATTTTTATATATATTGGTGGATTTGAATGAAATTTGGTATATAGAAAGATTATCACACACAAATGGCACTTCCATATAGTGTTACAAAATTTTGACTGTTACAAACCGTTGTTCTTGACATATTGTCCGATCTGGATGAAATTTGGTAGGTACATAGGCTTTAGCCCAGTGAGGACTGAAATACCAGTTTCAAAAGTG
>JADBJO010006456.1:130806-133436 GCA_016801955.1 Conus betulinus | reverse complement strand
TTTTATATCTCATTCAACTGAAACTCCTGGAGTAATATTTTCATTCCATCCATAAACCACTCACCCACCCACTACAGAAACACACACCACACACACACACACACACACACACACACACAACACACACACACACACACACACATCCTTTTCATTAAACATTGCATTTAACATCTTTTTAAAGGTTTGCAAGACTTGATCACTCCTGCCAAGCCTTGCAAACAAAGCAAGAGCAATGCACAGAAGTGCAGGGATTACAGAGCTGCCCTCAAGACGGATCCCGAAAGATGGGCAGATCACAAGTTAAAGGACAACGCACGGAGCCGCAGAAACTATTATCGTGTCCGCACTGAGACGAGCTGCAACTACGCCGAGAAAAATCAAGACAGCAATGCAAGCTGTACAGGTGTGATTTTTTTTTTTTTTTTTTTTTTTTTTTGATAGTTATAACTGTGGTCTGGAGGTAAAAAGCAAAAAAAGTCAGCACAAAAAAGGAAAACCTGATTGTTGTATAGAAATTCCAAACCTGAAATGTTGAAAGTAATGTGTTCTGTATTTTCTGGTATTCTTTTCCTTTTTCTATTTTGTTCCCATTTCTTTAAGTTAAGTTTGCATGAGATACATTATGATCAAATTGACTGAAACAGGATAACAAAACAACCGAGGAAGAAAAACTTCGAACCCACTGGAGAGATGAGGAATTGAATATTTCGACTTGTAGAATCTTCAAAGCAAACAACATTTTTTGTTTGCTTTGAAGACTCTACGAGTTGAAGTACTCAATTCCTCATCTCTCCAGTGGGTTCGAAGTTTTTTTTTCCTCCGTTGTTCTGTTATCCCTATTTTGAAAGAACCCAGACAGTCTAACTTCTTTTATATACTGACTGTTTGTTTGTTTTGTGTTGTTTATATTTTTAATACATCCTCTACTACTTTATTTCATTGAAATTCTGGATTGATTTCAGAGAGAAGAAGAAAGCACAGCAGACCAGCAGTAATACAGTCAAACCCAAGCCAAAACTAAAACATGCTATTACGGAGCAAAGAGCGGCATGGAGTCAGCAGAAGAGATTGCAGCGTCAGCAATGGACGGCCCAGAAATGGCGACGCCACAGGGAAAAATGTCGACGACAATACCAGGAGGAAAAAAAAAAAAAGGCAGAAACAGCTCAGTAAGTCCTTTTCTTTACAGTATTCAAACTAGAATCCTAAAGTGTATCATAGCGACAAGGAGGAGACAGGCACAAACAGCTTGAACATCATGAATCAGTGTATCTGCTGGGTATGTCTGCTGTAGTTGTTTTGCTTGTTCATATTAACATATTCAGTGCGTACAACTTACTTTGCAATGTTCAAGGGAAATTCCAATGATAACAAATGGTGATAATGATCAGAACATGGTCCTAAGTGAAAACAAATAATAATAATAATAAAAATGTTTCAATACAATTACACACAATTGTAATGGGTTCAACATTGTGATATTGCATATGTTCATTCTTCAAGTAGAAATAGTATGATTTTTAAGTTTCATCACAAATCTGCACTGAAAGTACAAATAGCCTCACGCAAAGATACACTCGAGTATGCGCGCAAACACACACACACACACACACACACACACACACACACACACACACACACACACACACACACACACACACACACATTTCATTAATATTTTCACTTTTTTATGTTTTAGATGAAGATCAGAAGAAGAGGGCAGAAAAACTGTGAGACGGCAGCACTTCAGGAAGGGCAGCCGTCTTCCTCCCTACAGATGATGTCAACACTTCAGGAAGGACAGCCGTCTACCTCCCTACAGATGATGTCAACACTTCAGGAAGGACAGCTGTCTTCCTTCCCTGAGATGATTTTCACCTCACCCTCTCCTACACAGTCTTCTTCGAACCAGCCTGTTCTGTCTTCCTCACTCTTTTCAACATGTCAGTCCACTCCAAATCATAGTCATGTTCCAGTCACCAAGGAAAGAGAGCGAAAAGCTCTGTACATAGCTAAAAAGTACTTGCAGAAACTAAATGCTTCTGTTCTGCAAAAAGTTGCTGGACAGCATGAAAAAGAGTCCAAAATCAACACACCCAAAATAAGAAAGCCTGCCACTCTGTCACCCTCTCCAAAGAGTGTGAAGTGTGCACTCTATAAGAAAATAAGCATGCTTCAGTGTAAAAGAAGCAAAAGGTGCCTTTATGCAAGAAGGCTCTTTTTAGATATGCGGGCTCCTGAAAAGGAATTTGATCAGATAGAAGAAGAAACATCTAATATATATATATAAAGAAAGATGACAAAATCTGCAACAAAAGCAGCAATAGAATATCTAGATGAAGTTTGCAGTAGACATGCCAGGGAAGAGGTCCATTTCAAAAAAGACTCTTCAGCAGAAGAAGATACTCCCAAAAAAGATGAAGAGGCTGCACAGGGACTTCAGGGAGAAACACCCTGAGCACAAGACCAGCCTCAGGACCTTTTATCGTCACTTGCCATCCAATATTCTGTCATCAAGCAAGTTGACATACAGGCAGTGTCTCTGCGAGACATGCGCCAATGTTGATTTAAAGTTGGATGTGGTGAACACCATCACTGAGCTGCCAGTTGATGGGAGAGATGTTGCTTCA
>JADBJO010006456.1:120806-125806 GCA_016801955.1 Conus betulinus | reverse complement strand
TCCCATTTCGGAGACTATAAGCTGCTGAAGGTTCATTTGAGAAGCATTTATTATTCCCCATTCACCCACTCAAGCACATACTGTCAGTTAGGCAGAATCATCTACCACTGGAGATATGAAGGCTTATCACCCCCCCTATTTATATATATATATATATATATATATATATATATATATATATTATATATATGTATGTATAATGTGGAACAATTAAGTAGTGGGGAAAACAAGTGTAGGCTCACAATCCTTCCGTTTTTATAGTAATGACTTGGCAAAGATTTGAACTTAACAATTTTTTTTTTTTAAGGAGGGTGTGTGTGTGAAAACGAAGGAAATGGGAACGTAAAATTAAGAAAATATATGATAAATATGAAAACCCATCCTTAGCTGCATGAGGGAACTATCGTAATCCCTCTCGAAGGCAGATCTCAAATTGCCTGCTCCTAGGCCTTTCGTCCGCTGGATCGGACTCATCAGGGAGACACGGCTGATTGTGTCTGTGCTCTTTTGTGTGTGTGTGTGTGTGTGTGTGCGCGCGCGCGCGTGTGTGCGTACGTGTGTGTGTGTGTGTGCGTGCGTGTGTGTGTGTGTGTGTGTGTGTGAGGGAGTGGGATGAGTGGATGGATGAGACGGCAGCAGGGAGGGGTGGGGCGAGGGATGGTGATGGCTACAATTGACGTTAGTGATGAGATCAACATGGGAATGAGTGGTTTGATCTGAATTTTTTTTTTTTTTTTTTTCCTTTTTTTTTTTTTTTTTTTTTTTCTTTTTCTTTCTTTTTTCTCCCTGAATGTAATTATTCAAAATGGCTTTTAAAATGAGTCTCACATTGGGTTGGAAGGTCTCTGAACTGCATGTCTACCACTGATGCGTGAAGAGCTGTCTCTGCCTAACACACAGGAGACTGTTTTGAAAGCTGAATTCAAAATCACGTACGTTTCAGATATTTTACACGGCATTTTGAAAGAAATCCTGTGCGATGTTCCAGATCGTGCAACGTCATCTATAGCATTGACGTCAAATACAATTAAATCATGTTCCAAAAACAAGCCGCAGCTTGAGAAACGAAGAACGATCTAGGCCTCCACAGGACTCCTCCAGTTCTTGTCTTGCGTCCTTTCACACACCCACGGGACTTCATCCCCGTCGAGTCCACAGCAGTCGGAGATGATGAATGGTGGGCGGCTTGCGTGCTTGGTGTCAGCACTGACGCTTGCAGCCCACCACGTAGGTGGCACCTGCGTCAACAAGACGTACATCTCTCTTTGCCCATCGCCGGTTGTAATCAAAGCCGGTGTCGACGTCGTGGTCACAGTTCAGTGTACAGCGGCCGACCATTTTAGTAGTTACATGGTAGTGTATGCCGGCAGGACGGTGGAAGGTAAATTCGAGTCCAGGCTAAGATCGACTCCTCAGATCAAACCCACTTTTGAAGCGAAACACGAATTCGTTCAAGGCGAAGAAAGCCTGTCCGGAAACTTTAGTTCGCCCGTTCTGACGATCACACGGCCTACCTCGAGAGACTTGTCTCAAAACTGGACATGTAAGGTGGATTATAAAGTAAGTTCGACGTCTTTCTACGCCACGTCAGAGTCGGCTTTCTTCGAGGTCATACCGCACCCTGGAAGAACGAGGCTGACCCTCTCACCCACAAAAGCCACCTTCGGTTACGATGACACGGCCAACTTGAAATGCCAAGCCAATGTGGCTGTGAAGAACTTCGATTACCAACTGAAAGTCACGTTCCAATACCAGAACCAGGCCCGTTGGATCTCCATCGGCGACCGCGATCGTAAGCATCATCTCGGAATCGTGGTAGGAGAAGGAATTGTCGTCGGAGACTTCGTGCAGAGAGCCTACACGCTCAAGCTGCGGGTGTCCTCCATCCCAGGCTGCAGCAGACGGTACCGCTGCCTTCTGTCCTTCAAGACACTCCAGTTCCACGACGCCACGGCTGAACATCAGGTTGACGTGTCGCCTGGAACACCAAACTGTAAGCCGAGAACGCCCAGCCCGCCCACGGTGAAACCACCATCAGACGTGACGGATGAGAGCGGCGAGCAGGTTGGCAGCACCATCACCACGACCATCCAACCCGACGACACCAAGACCACAGGTGAAGACACGTCTGTCGCAGGCTGACACCGCGAACAGTTGAGTCTATGATCTTTCCGTGGAGAAAGAGTCAGGAGGTTGAGGTCCTTCTGGACCTGAGGACAGGTCGCTATGTATCCATCCCTGGCGATTTCAACATGGCTGCGACAGAGGAGGGTAACATGCGGACGCCTGACGAAATCTTTCAGGGACTGATTGTCACGACCTTCGTTTCCACGAAAGGGTCGTTTTTCTTTCCATCTTCATTTATCGTTGAATGTGATCCTGCAGCCGACGTTTCAGTGTATGGTCTCCACATATATATATATATATATATTTTTTTTTTTAGTTACTAAGAACTTGTAGAATTCGTATCACGGCTCCTGACAACACATACATGAATTGAAATGTATCAACACCTTCACGTTTCGAAGTATGTTCATATCCTGTTCGTCAGGGGAAAGTCGATAGTCAATATGCCCTTAGGTAAAAGTTGGGCTTGGATAGGGGACAAACATGGGCCACCCATCTTCGATGCGTTACGTCACGTCTGGACAGCAGGTTGATGTCACCAATCGATATGACGCACACCTTTCGCCTCCCATAGGTCTTACTGTACGCACGTGAGTCTTCACGGGGGTCAGCCCGATGTGCCCACAGCCCGAAGTGCTCACGCACCCTGGGGTTAGAGAAGGATGGATATCGCATGCGCGCGCACGCGTGTATATATATATATATATATATATATATATGTATGTGTATATATATGTGTGTGTGTGTGTGTGTGTGTGTGTGTGTGTGTGTGTGTGTGTGTGCACGCGCTGCAGTGATAATCTGCTGTGCTTTGTCCATACCACTAGCTTGAGAACTTCGATGACATAAGTAGTCAGTCAGCCTGCGCGAGCGTATGGGGTAGGGAAGAGGGGCGGCAGGCGGGAGGGGGGGGGGGGGGGGAGAAGGGGGGGGGGGGGGGGGGGGGAGTGAAAGCGGGCGAGTAAAAAAAAAAGGAGAGAGAAGCCAGGAAGGGGAGGGGAAAGGGGGGGGGGGGGGGGGGGGGGGGGGGGGGGGGGGGGGGGAGGAGGAGGCGGCGAACTGAGTGTAAAACGGCCATTACATGTGGGCATTGATGGTTCGTTGCTTAAAATGAATCCAAGTTTCCGCTTTTCATTCTGTATTCACCCTGTTTGTAAACACCTTTAGTTAGTTCCTCCGTTATCTACAAGGTAAGCAAGAATGTAAATCTTCATAACAGCTACTGTTGTGGTTATTATTATTGTTATGATTAACGAGGAGGAGGAGGAGGATCATCATCATCATTGTCATCGTCATCATCATTATCATAACCATCATCATCATTGTCATCTTTATCATTATTGTTGTTTTTGGTTTGTTGTTCTCGTCGTCGTGTTGTTGTTGTTGTTGCTGCTGTTGATGTTGTGTTAATATCATCATCATCATCATTTTTTTTTAAATTATAATCATTGTTATTGTCATCATGATTATTATCATTATTACTATTATTGTTGTTCTTATCATTATTGTTGTTGTGATGATCATGATGATGATCATGATGATGATCATGATGATTCTTATCATTGTTGTACCGCAGACGACACAGACACGGATTCCAACCAGGACTATGACTACGAGGATTACGAACCTGGCGGCCAGACCACGTCGTCATCGAGAAGCCTGGAGAGAGGCTTCCTGTACGCAGTCGTCATCGTCGCGTGTCTTTTTGTCCTCACCATGGTCGTCCTCATCGTGCTTCTGGTGCGACGTCGGCGAAGAAGCGTCAAGAAACTGCCGGGGCCAAACCTCCCGGACACCAGGCCTGTCGAGCCGGGCATGGACGGCGCCATGGGCGTGGCAGGTGGCCAGGTCTCGCGAGACTTCAGCGAAGGTAGTGAGCTCGCGTCCGACATCAGCCGAACGATCAACACAGCGTCCGACGCCTACTCCACCACGACCGGAGATTACGCCGAGTCGGAGGTGGGCAGTTTCTATTCTCCTCCGCCGCCGCCGCCTGTGATTTATACATATATCCGTGAGTGAGTCTATGGTTTCCCCCCCCCCCCCCCCCCCCCCCCCCCCCCCCCCCCCCCCCCCCCCCCCCCCCCCCCCCCCCCCCCCCCTCCCCTATCCCCCACCTACACGCGCACGCACGCACGCGCGCGCGCGCACACTCTCTCTCTCTCTCTGTCTCTCTCTCTCTCTCTCTCTCACACACACACACACACACACACACACACACACACACACACACACACACACACACACACACACACAGAGTGTCTTTTAATCCTCTGAAAATTAACGCTTTTGTCATTGTCATTGTTTTCTATTTGACTGAGTCGATTAAAAATAAGGATTTACTTTCTCCTATACAAAAAAAAAAAAAAAAAAAAAAAATGCACGACAGACACCCTGTACAACCTTTGATCCACTCTTTACATTATTCATCGCACTGTTGTATACCATCTCTCTCTCTCTCTCTCTCTCTCTCTCTCTCTCTCTCTCTCTCTCTCTCTCTCTCTCTCTCTCTCTCTCTCTCTCTCCAATCACACGATTGTAACATGTCATGTTATTTTCATGTTCATATGATTTCCTACGCCATTATCAATCAAAGGCGGAGTGACTACTGCATTGATGTGAATGCTTACGGTAAACATTGTCTGGAAATGTTGATTGTTGTGACGCAAAAGCTAACGTGAGTGTTTCAACCAGCAAACATTTGTAATGGAGATGAGCTGGTTGTGATGAACGTTTGGATATTACACGAGGACAAGGTAGCTGACGCTGCTTTGGGCGACATGCAGAGTATTCAAGTCACCAGTAATCTCTAAAATATGACCAGTTCAGTTCAGGTCAATGGTTATCTTAACATCTGTTCATCATCAATAATA
>JADBJO010006456.1:108306-113306 GCA_016801955.1 Conus betulinus | reverse complement strand
CTTCCCTTCCTTGGGGATACATATTATGGTTCCCTGTCGCTGGGTAGTTGATAAATGGCCTTTAGCAAAACCTTCATTAATTGAACGTACAAGGAAAATTCCAATATCTACAAAGAAAAACTTAAAAAAATTCAACGGTAAACCCATCTGGCCCAGGGCTCTTAAAATTTTTCATCTGTTTCAGAGCAGTAGCTGCCTCTTCTAGTGTAATCAACCCCTCTAATGAGGAACTCTCCTCCTCAGATAATACTGGAGCATCTGGAAGCTCTTCAGAAAAATATTTATATCAGTTACATCTCTAAAGCTGTATAATTGTTCATAAAAATTTTTTTATCTCAAGGAGGATACTTTTTTGTTCAGAAATGACTGAACCGTCCTCTTTTTCTAAAAAAGGGATAGATTTATCAAGAAAATTTCTATTTTCCAGAGAGCAAAAATATTTATTCACTTTTTCCCCTTGACTTAGCCAGTGAACTCCCGAGCGCATTGCCATGCCTTCAAGTCTGTGATTCCTGATTTCTTGCAATTCTGTTTTTAGGTTTTCTAAATGAGGAATAGTTTCTTCTTGTAAATTTCTGTTCAATGTTTTTTTTTTTTTTTTTCTAGGTCATGTTCTCTTTGAGAATCCATTTTTTTCTTTATAAGTACTATAAGAGATTGTTTTGCCTCTTATTTCAAGCATCAATGTCTCAAAAAAGAGCTGATCTTCAATTTGAAAAGAGAGGTTTTCATTACTAATTTTATGCATATTATCTAAGTTGTATACAGGTAATGCATACTGTTTCTTGATATCGCTGATCAGTTCTCTAATTTTTGAAACATATTGCTTATCTCTTAATAAACTATTGTTGAATTTCCAAAAAGGTCTATCGCGTTTGAAATGATCTTTTTTTTAAAGCAATGTGACAAGAGAATGATCTGATCGATATCCAGGATCTATGCAAACATCATTAACTTCCATCATTAATTCTTCAGTGATCATAAAGTAGTCAAGTCTTGCTGTTTATAAGAGTTAAATTTCCGCCATGTATAGTTCCTTTTTTCGGGGTAATTCTCTGTAAACATCAATAGATTGTATTTTGTCATTATATCATTGATTTTTGCTCGGGTTCTTGGCCGATTGGCGACACTTGTATAATTTCTAACATCCATTTTTTAAATTAAGGGCACAATTCCAGTCTCCAGTTATAATTACATGTTGGTTGCCAAAGCTCTCAATGAGTTCACAAACACTATCGAAAAATTCGGGGCTATCACCACTGCTAGGCCCGTATAAGTTCACCCAAAGTAAACCTTTTTTTTAAGAACTGAACATTCATAACAATGTAACACCATGCTGGTCTCTTATATAACATCATGTATCTTGTACTCAAAGTTATTATTAAAAAGAGTAGCGACACCCATTTTTGTTAGTTTCTGTACCACAGAGCCATAGATTATATCCCCAGCTGGCTCGGATAAAATTCTCAGAGTCTTCCTTTAAGTGTGTCTCTTGAAGACAGTAAACATGAGCTGCTTTTTTTCTCAAAAAATCAAACACATCTTTCCTTTTTTTACTATTATTTAGACCATTACAATTCAAAGAACAAATTTTAAATGAACTATCCTGTGCCATTTTGAGTTTTGGCAAGAAAGGTTAAAGTAGTACACAGATAATAGCAATAAAAAAAAAACAGTCTACAAAAAAAAAAGTAAAAAATACTCCAAAAATGTTGCTAAAAATTGCTACTAGAGACGCTTTGTGTGAAATCAGTGATGTCGCACATCCCCCAAGTTTAACAGAAGCTGCCTGGGCCTCAACCTTCCAATGTAATAATGAGCACATTTTCACACCCATCATTAATATCAACATCTTATAAATGCACAAATAAAGTGTACATGTCCCAGTTACAATCTCTCTCTCACACACAGCCTACCACCTTGGTATGAAGAAAATGAAAACGTAATGTACAACACAACGACCAACTTACAAACACAATGACATAAAACTACACACACACATACCAACCTGTTATATAAGGGCCCACTGCCCAACTCCAAACGAGCGTTGAAGCCTACTCCTACTACAATAGCCAGCGCGATGGGAGAAAAACAAAAAAAACAAACAAACAACAGGTGTCTTGATCATCTTGTTTGACTAACACATGATCAAATATTTACTATTCCTTCATTCAATCACATTTATCTGTGAGCAAAGACCAAATACAAACATATGGAAAAAAAAAAAAAAAAAAAAAGAAGAAGAAGAAGAATAGTACCACAAGGCTCGTTCTCTTTCCTTACTTTTGCCACAAACTACTTCGACGCAAGGACTGCTCCCCTGACTTGCCAATCCCAAAAGACCTTCACCCCCAGATGTAAACAAAGTCAAGTGGGTGGAAAGCAAAACAAAATAAAACAAAACAAAAAAAGAAAACGCCAAAGTCGTTTTAAAAAAGCGCACAGATACAGAAATTACATCGAGTAGCTTCTACATTACAAACCTTTAAGAATTCTTAGACATTCACACTTACGATTTTAAGCAGAAAATAATTGCAGCTGGTTAAATTAATTTGGTCAACTTACAGTTCGAGCAGACGACACAATGTCAAAGCAAAGGTGAAAGTGACGGCGTGACACACATAAGAAGAAAGTAACAAATCTAACGCAGTTGCCTTAATTCGGTAAGAGATCTCACTGTCAAGATTCGTCCGGTCACCGTCTTCACCACTACTGCACCGTTCTTCGTCCACGCCTGCTGGCAAATGTCCCTCTCGTTCCGCACTGAACATAGCAGCTGATAGGCCCGTGGGGTCAGATCTTCCACCATAGTGACCCCGGTTCCTTTCAACTTCTTGCGCGTGTAGAGCACAGAGTCTCTCTACCCCCGACGGGAAACAAAACGAACAATAATCCCGCGGCAAGAGTTTTTGGAAGCACTGGAACCCTGTTTGGAACCGACCCTATGCACTGCCTCGATGTCTTCTCTCTTCACCTCGATGTTTCAGTTTACGATTGAACAGTGAAAGCACCTTCTCCTCGCACTGTACCCCCGTCTCGACGGCCCCGCTCTCCCCTTCCTGCATCCCGTAGATACGCAGGTTGTTCCTCCGTACGTATGCGGAAACGTCCTCGGCACGACGATCGGCCAGCTCTGCAAGGTGCCGTATCTCAGCTAGCTGGGTGGCTGTCTGCTGCTCTCGCTTCCGGGCATCGGTCAGCTCTTGACGAAGCTTCTCGTTCTCAGTCTGGACTGAGAACAGGGCAGCCTTCAGTTCCTCCACCGTAAGAGCCAGCTTGGCAAGTTCAGCTCCGTTGGCACAGAGTTTTGCCATCAGATCGGCATTCGTACAGTGCTGGGTTCCTCTTGCCGGTGAGAATCGCGAGTAGGGGAGAAAACAACGTCCAACTCGTTTGACTGGTTTGGGAGTGAGTCGTTCCCCCTGTCCTCCATTTTGTCCTCTCGCGGTTGAAAAACAAACTTAGAAAGAGACTCTTTCACTGGCCCGGACAATGGTGTACTAGTTTCCACCTTCTGTTTCTTTGGGGTGTCTTTGCCACTGTTAGCACTCGAGTGTTCGAGGAACTAGAGCCTGAACCTGCACCAGCATGCGTACGCTGTTTTCTCTTCTTATGGCGGGCCATAACACACTGCACACTGTCAAGAACACGGACAGTCATTTCAGCACCGATTTCTCCACATCATGCAGACCAAAAGTTCCAAAAATTCGGATGGAGGTGGGCAGTAGATACACTATTAACTTCGTGGCATTCTGGTGTCCGGTCGTTAGCTTAATTAACTAAAATAAGTTAATCAAGTGCACAGCTGTCAAAAAGACGTCCGACACATCCGGTTAACAGTGTTCACCTCTCGGAGTGTCAGGAGTTATGAGTATACACACACACACACACACACACACACACACACACATATATATATATATATATATATATATATATATATATATATATATACATATATATATAGATAGATAGATAGATAGATAGATGCCCATTTTGTGATCAACACGGTCTAACACACGGAAGCAGTCTGTGTCACTTCAGCTTGAGACTCCTCCGTTTTCCAATCTTTTCTCAGGCTATTTTCTTCCCCAGTCTGTTCTTCCC
Organism: Conus betulinus; assembly: GCA_016801955.1. Classification (NCBI taxonomy): domain Eukaryota; kingdom Metazoa; phylum Mollusca; class Gastropoda; order Neogastropoda; family Conidae; genus Conus; species Conus betulinus. Next base: position 109,199 of record JADBJO010006456.1, on the reverse strand, counting down.
TAATAGAGGACACACAGAACAGTCACCATGCAGACAGCGCCTAGTATGACGCTAAAAGAAACTTATGTCATGACTTTTGACTTACCGAGGCTGCATGTTATTACTCTTCTCTCCTCTTCTCTACTTATCCTCTGTACATTGGACTATCAAAACTCTCTCTCTCTCTCTCTCTCTCTCTCTCTCTCTCTCTCTCTCTCTCTCCAGCGAGAAGCCTCTCTCAGGGCCTTGGACAGATTACGTCTGATACTGTTTGCTAAATTCTATATTTACAGATGTAAATTAAAAAAAAAAAAATTTCCTCATGCAAATGCGCTCACTAAATTATTGAAAGACAGGTTTGAAATAGAAAAACACGTTGCTTATGTTAACTTTAACATGGTAAAGTTTAACACTGCCTGGCATAGGTACAGACTTCAACATAAGTTAAGGACCACACCGCAGACTGCCTTAGGTCATCAGGCCTACTCAATAAATACTACCAAGCATGCAACAGCTGCACTGACTCCCCTTGAGCGTGCAGAAAAGGGCTCTTGTTTGGCAAAACAAGCTGTTTGTCACAATCCGTGCACACTGTACTGACTCAAACTGTCTACAGGTGAAAAACCTGATGCACGTGACAGCATAAAGCTATGGGAGTGCGTTGTGCTCACTACAATGGCCATAAAAGCCGTCGAATACCCGTTCTGAAGCACAACACCAACATGCCAGCGAGACGAAAGTTGAGAAATTTCGATCGTGCCCGAGCTATCGCCTGGCTGCAGGACGGAGTAGGCGTCCGAGAGGTGGCCAGAAGGCTGCAAATGTCACACTCGGTCATCATCCGTCTGAGACAGCGCCATCAAACCACAGGCACCGTCCAGGAACGGCCACGCCCCGGGCGTCCCAAGAAAACC
>JADBJO010006456.1:79678-102744 GCA_016801955.1 Conus betulinus | reverse complement strand
TCTCTTGTCTTGGAAGCGTACCACTTCAGACAAAATAGTGAAGGAAGGAAGACAAAGACAGAAAGATAGATTTTGGTAGGGCAGAAGGGACGCTAAAGAGATTACAAGTTAGCCAGTACAAAGATGAACTATGGTCTCTCTGGCGTGAGTGCATGCGTGCGCTACGCGCGCGCGCGTGTATGTGTGTGTGTGTGTGTGTGTGTGTGTGTGTGTGTGTGTGTGTGTGTGTGTGTGTGTGTTCTGTTTGATTTTGTTTTATTGAGATATTCATTGAACTGTCTTCTGGTGTAAGCATGTGTCTGCTAGCTGTAAAAAAAAAAAAAAAAAAAAAAAAAAAAAAAAAAAAAAAAAACGCTTAAAAGAAGACAGATCGTTTGTTATCTTTAGTAAGAGATCAACTTTCATTTCAAGTAAAGCAATTGGCTGCTTATTCCTACAACCACAATGCTCTACCTTTAAATGAAAATTTGTTTGGCTCCAACGAGAGGTGTTGTTCGTGTATGGTTGACTCTCTCCATTCCATACTGACCTTATAACGTAGAATGGCATGTGCTTACTAGAAGGTCATATCCCTGGTTGTCTAATTGGCGATATTTTTTTTGCTCTATCATGGAAACAATAGCAGAGGCATTTTTAGTGCTAACCATCGGACACAAGCTGTGACAAATCCTCTAAAATGCTGAATTGGATACCTGATTTCAGGTGTGATTAAATTGGTGTACAGCATTTGATCTATTTATCGTTAATGGCTTGCAGCATGGCGAACGTCTATGCTGCTTTACTTACGTGTCAGATGATCGTTAAACCTTGAACAATTACTTGATAATTTTGTGGGCCAATTTCATTTTTGTGTGAAGCATGCAAACGAAAAGTATATCAGCTTTCAATATTATTGTACCCCCTTGGTTAGTGTCACACAACGATCTCTACATCCACATTCACATGCAAAGACAACCATGCCCTCCGTAAATAACCACACGTCAGACTCTCGTTATTTCAGTAAACACAAATCAATAGACCATTTAAGATTCTTCCCCAGAAAAAACAAAGAACAAACTTTCCTTTCTTTTGCGCCTTACTCTTTACGCACGGGATTTTTTTTCTTCGTCCAATACATATACATATTATTCATTCGATAATATCAAACATTACTTTTGATACCGTGTATTCCCTTTTTCTGTCTCTGGGTCACATGAACGCTGACTTATCCCCATTCACACGCAAAAAAAAATGTGTACAGATACGGCAAATATCAATTGTCATAACGTTTTTTTGTTGTTGTTGTTGTTGTTTGTTTTTTTGTTTTTTTTTCAGAGAAAATTGAAATATCCTCTGGCTGCGGACCACATCAAGGGCGGAGAAGGGGATGTCGGGATATCAAAACCTGGGCGTCAAGGCCGAGAAGGGGCTGCCACCTACAGGGTGCTTGTGCTAAGAAAGACAAGACGCCTAGATTAGTAAAATAAACATTACAGTCGACCACAGGATCCATGTCCTATCTACTGAGTGTGTGTACAGGGTAGAATTTGTATTTGAAATCTGGGAACGCGTTTCCAGATATCACGGTAAATCTGGGAACGCGTGTGACAAAAAAAAAGAGTGACAAGAAGGCCAAAGATCTCAATTGCACCTAAATAAAATTGTTTCCTACCTTATCTTGAAAATCCATTCTTTTTTGTCTTCTTTTCTTTCTGCCCTTCTGAGCTCTGAAAGACCACGTTCCCAGCTTCAAGGGCCTTCCCAGATATCACAGTACATTTTGGGAACGCGTTCCCAAAAAACACTCTGTGATATCTGGGAAGCCTTCCCAGATATCACGTTCCCACATTTCACGCGACACCGGGCAAGTTCTTTTTCCCTAAGAGCAGAAATCACTGGCTGCCCCATAAGGGACAAGCACCCTGTAAAGATGAACTACCAAAAACTTTATCTCTCTTCTTTTTTTTTTTTTTTTTTTTTTTTGCACGGGGCACATGACAATGAGCTTCCAACCCTGAAGTGTTCTCTTTTTCTTTCTTTTTTTTTTCACAGGGCGCACGGAAGTTAGATTATTCACTTAACTACTGTTCAATGTATGTTTTGAACGAAAATACCTCTTAGTGAGAAAAAAAAAGTTAGAATTAAAATGCACATATGTGCTGAACAAATGTTCAGTTAAAACAGATTTTGTGACCAGTATCATCGACGTAGAAATAAAACTACCAAACATGTTTGAGCTTTCAGGAGACAAGGTTGTGAGGTCAGCCTAACCAAAGAAAATAGAAAATAGAAAGCTGGGGACACGGTGGACATGACAATGGAAAACACGAACACTGGAAACACAACCTGACAACACATCACCAGACAACGACTACAATGAAATGATTGTTTCCAATTTAACCAAGTTTCTAACAACGTCGGTGTTTGTTACACAAAATATATCTGCGCCATTGACAACCGATTCTTAATTTGTTTAAAACAGAAATGACTGTCCATGAAATGATCGTTTCCACCATGTAGTTTGGAAGCCAAATTATTGACTTTGTAGTCAGCACAGCCCTCCCTTCTGTGCGTGTGGAGTGAATCTTGGAACATCTACTGTTCTCTCTAGCCCTTTATTGCTTTGTTTACACTCTTGCTTGTGCAGATCTATTGCACTCTCAGTTTTGATAATCAGACGACTGCATTCTCAACGAATGCTTTCGAAATTTGGCTTCTTTTTGACCAAACACGAAAACAGATATTCTATGCCCATCTGCCCTTTATATAACCTATGTTTGCTTGATTGTGATGATTATTATCATTGATATAATAACGATGCATTTTGTATTTCATAACCCTTGAACAGAAACATTTCCAATGTCAGTCGAAAAACACCTCACATGTGTTATACACAGTCACCTCTGTTGACGTCACTGACAGAGGAAATCTGAGTTATCTGTACTTGAGTAAAACCTTTGCCAAACCAGACCATGGTTGTTTCAATAAGTTTTATTTGTGAAATCCAGGAACACGTCCTTAAATTGATCAAGAGAAGTGTTTCTGTTGATTGCGTTGTTGTGTCATTTTACTTAAATCATGAGCCAGGCTCAGATTTACATTCTTCATTAGCATGCTATCATATTTCAATTAATTTCAGTTACTAAATAATTCAAACTGTCGTCGCCTTTTTGTCCATTTTTTTTGTAAAGACAAATAGCTGAAAGTACCAGAACACAGTTTGTTTTTTAACTTCAACATATACCCAGTTTCTTTTCATTCTGTGTGTCTTGATGTGTTCGAAGAATGCATACCTCCCTGACCATACAAAAAGAGAAATAGATGCTGTATACCTTGACGCCAGAAAACATAGCAAGTACTGGTAACCTGCGGATGAAACAGGAACAACAGACCGCGCTAGATACATTTCTGTCATGTGCAATGGCCTAGGATATCAGGGGGCGCATTTGGTAATGTATCTTCATGAATATTTCTTCGGTGCAGATCACAAGTTCCAAACAACCGTTGACATCGTTTCTCCCTGAGGCCAATAACAATGCTGCCTGTACCGACCAAATGGCCTTCAAACACCAAAATGACGATTTGTAACAGCCCACTTTCAAAACAGTGAGTCTCAACTGCGTTTGTGCGGCTACTTGTTCAACCAAGATCAAAATCTTTCCCTCGTACAATACGGAACAGACAATCCTCTGTGATCACGATAAAGTATTTTGATGAACATTCATGAGCAAGGCGTAGCGTACTTTTTTCAAATATGGTTTCAAAGTACTGTCATTTGTTTGCAAAGAAGACCATTTATCTCCAAAACTGTATTGAAGTTTTTTTTTTAAGACGAGATGTTTTCAAAGGTTTTGAAAACGATTTTTCTTCTTTTAGCTAGATAGAGCGCTGGCAGAGATATCAAAGAATCGAGCTGCGGTTCACGTACAAAAGTAACACAATTTCTCCCATGCAGTTTTTCATGCTTAGCGGGCTGAACAAAATGAAATGAGCTTTGCATCAATGATACACGGTGTGAAACGCCTGTGTGAAGTATAATGAAGACACCAGAGAGATGTGGCAAAAGAAAGGTCACAATGGACAACCTGAGAATATGGCAGTTCTGGATTTTTCCGCCTGTATTGGTACGAGTGGACAAACGATTTCAACTCCTGTATTTGTACGTTCGGTACGATATGAAAGTACGGCAGAAAACGGATTTTCTAAGAAAAGACTGATAGGAGTTTATTAAGCACGAGAACGTGCACAGAGGCTTTCTCATGGTAGAGTGGTATATAACATATACCTTTAAAATCACCATCATCTTTTAATTGTTTGTTGCAAAGTGAGGTGTCTGAAATTTGACTATTATTTGTTTGCTTGTGTGTTTCTTTATTTGTTTGTCTCTTTCTTGAAGAGAAACGTCGTAAAAGCCCATTCTGCGTGAGCATGAACCTCTGCTGAGCGCGAATGCACACGAGTCTGTTTAGGAGGGTTGTGAACAGAAGGTCTGTTTGTTCCTCATTGTACAAAATGGCCATGGTTTGCACTTGAGGAACCTCTAGATTTATTATTCCCTAGACACACCCAACTCATATTCCACGCATTTTCAGACTGGTATGCCTTTGACCACATTTCAGAAGAAATATGAATGTTGATGCAAAATAATGATAAAGAGATAGACAGAGCTTAATGGTCTTTGTTTCCACACTTCTAAACCACATGTTCTTTATTTGTGTCTGAATACGCAGACTAGAGTGTCAAGCAAGTTTGCATGTTTGTCTTCTTGATTCCAATCACTTGTTTCCGTCATCTTGTTTCTTTCCTTTGCGTTGTGAAACGCTATGTTGATTTTCCGATTTATTCAACTAACACGTGGAATACTGCCCTGTTCTGTTGATTTATGACCGACACATCGATAAAAAAAAAAAAGCACTAGACTACTATTTATGTAGAGTATAACATAGTTACTTTTGGCATTGGTTGCAGGTTGGTAGAGAAAAAAATAAACAAGACTGACTCTCCTACAAACAGGTGAAAAATATTCTTTGGTTTTTCTTCTGTTATTTCTCCTCACAAATTTAACATTCAACTCAATGAATGAATGCCCGCTCATGTGCGTACGTGCGTGTGCGTGCGTGCGTGCGCGCGCGCGCGCGCGCGCGCGCGCGCGCACGTGTGTGTGTGTGTGTGTGTGTGTGTGTGTGTGTGTGTGTGTGTGTGTGTCCCAAATGATTACTGGCACTTTGTATGAAACTGACCCAGTTGTTTAGTTTTAGCCAGTGACATCTGCAAGCAGTAATAAAACCTGTCAGCAGCTCAGCCAATGTGCAGAACTCACGTGGATACAAATCCAATGTAATGATTTGTAGCACCCAAACTTATTTGCTCCTAAACTGTTTTCTGTTAACCTTTTGTTTCATGTGGTTGGGTTTGTGAACTAGACATTCATCTTACACATTCTCTCTCTCTCTCTCTCTCTCTCTCTCTCTCTCTCTCTCTCTCTCTCTCTCTCTCTCTCTCTCTCTCCTTCCATATTCTTCACCAATGATGCATTTTCCCGTATTTATACATGTGCTTTTAATGGCTCTTTGCTCTGTGAATATATTTGTCTCTGCAGTCTTGTCTATCCACATACATTGTAAGCGTCTCCTGATAATAATGTGGCGATGTAATTCCCTTGCCACATGACCTACGTCCTGAACTCGAGCGATTAGATCAGTTCGCTTAACGTAGCTGTCTCTTCGATCGAGTCTTCAGCAATTGTGTCACCATTTAAAAGCTAGGCTACAGTCGTTACAAACTGAGTTGAATTCCCTTACTTTGTCACAGTTGATGTTGCAAAGTATTGGAAACAGAACACTTGCCGTGAAAACTGTGCACTTTTGCAGCAAGTTGATGTTCAGACTGTCATCATTTCGTTCTCATTGACAGTCCGTCCTCATGTCAGCGTTTTTACGGTGTTTGAATCTTAGAACATGACTGAACTTTTAACTTCTTGTGACACGCTGTGCGAAATTCAATTAATTATTATGTTTCTTTGGAATCTCCGTGCAGTCTTCGAGGTTTATAATAGTTTTGTGAGCATACTAAATCCTCTTTCTCTTCAAAATGCGAACCTTGCTTTGTTCCCTTGAGTGTGTTGATGTTAGAATCCAAGATACTGAGTTGTGAATGATGCAGAATGTGTGTCCGTTATCACAGTGCATCCATGATTCCTTTTCGGGTTTATCTTCTGTCTTAGCCTTGAACAAGCACTGAACGTTTGTCGCCCGTTTAACTTCCCTATGCCAGTGCTGCAACGTGAAGAATGTGTCACACGGACCGAGTAATAAATGTACTTTAAATTTGTGAGCGTACTGTTGCATGTTTACCCAGTAGATCTAGTGCACTTTAGAAACTTCTGTTCTACACAAGGAAGTGAGTGTCGGTCAGTTTATGACTGTAATGCTGTACGGCGGGGGTTCTATTTCGAAAAATCATGCACTTCATGCAACAAGCATCAAATCTGGCAGAGATGACCCGTTTCATGTCCTGAACAAAACATGATTTAGAGCCACCATGAACAATTTGTAAAAACGTGTTTTGGGGGGCATTTTGTCCGACACAGAAATTGGAATATATTTGGCATAATTGTTCATTTAATGCTACAAACACCAAATCTGGCTGAGAAGGACAATTTCATGCCCTGAACATAACCAGATACAGGTCTTTTTTTTTAAAAGGAATATCTGTGTATTTGAGCAATTTCCAAGATGGCCACCAGCAAAAGAGGGAGTCGTATGGGGTCCATGTCATTGCGTCGACAGCTCATCGCGTCGACAGCTCATTGCGTCGACAGCTCATCGCGTCGACGATCCTAAAATGTGTATGAGCTGTCGACGCAATGAGCTGTCGACGCGATGAGCTGTCGACGCAATGAGCTGTCGACGCGATGAGCTGTCGACGCAATGACATGGACCAGATCCTCTGCACAACATCCTGTATCTATACTTAGACTACATCCTCTAAACTACATCCTGTATCTATAGCCAGACTGCATCCTCTAAACTACATCCTGTATCTATACCCTGACTATATCCTCTAAACTACATCCTGTATATCCAGACTACATCCTCTACACAGTATCCTGTATCTATACCCAGACTACATCCTCTACACATCCTGTCGACGCAACGAGCTGTCGACGCAACGAGCTGTCGACGCAATGAGCTGTCGACTTTACGGGTACCTCCCAGTCGTATGCTGTACAGTCATTCATTTTAACCCATAACACCAAATAAGGTTTTTTTTAATCAAATAAATAAGAATCATCATAATAAATAAATGAATGAATAAATAAACAAATAAATAAAATTAAATAAGTGAATAAAGGATATAAAAGATATAAATGAATGAATAAATACATAAATGAACAAATGTAATGGGTGGTGATGATGATGATAGTAGTTATGTGTAGGTAGTCATATGTGGGGTGTGGGGAATGATAGTAATTATTGGAAGAGAGTGGAAATGATCAATGGGTGGTAAGATATCGTTAGGAGGAAAAGGGAGGGGGGGGGGGGGGGGGGGGGGGGGGGGGGGGGGGGGGGGGCAGAATATGGAAAGGGGGGGGGGGGGGTGGAAGAGGGTAACGACGAGGGGGAGAAAGAGAGAGAGAGTTCATATCTCTTCTCCCCACACAAACGTGTGCGTGGGGTGGGGGTGGGGCAGGTGGGGGTAAGAAATTCATGCAATTAGTGTTGTTGGGGGCAAAAAGGGGGGTGGGGGGTGAAGAGAGGGGAAGTATTATGGGTGAATCATGGTCATAATGAGACTAATTGTGAGGAGTTTTCACACACATACACACCCATTCCATTCTCTCTCTCTCTCTCTCTCTCTCTCTCTCTCTCTCTCTCTCTCTCTCTCTCTCTCTCTCTCTCTCTCTCTCACTCTCTCTCTCTCTCTCTCACACACACACACACACACACACACACACACACACACACACACACACACACACACATATATATATATATATATTTTTTTTTTTTGTTTGTTTGTTTTGTTTGTTTGTTTGTTTTGTTTTGTTTTGTTTGTTTGTTTGTTTGTTTGTTGTTTTTTTAATGATGGTGATCATTGGCATAAGTGGGATAAACAATGCTATAGGATATTGATCATTGTCATGAGTGAAATAACATGAGAGCATTGGTACGATAATGCCAGTTGAGCAGAAATATTGGAAATGATCAAGGACTGGTGAATATTGACCGTTGTCATTGGTGAAATCAACACACACACACACACACACACACACACACACACACACACACACACACACACACGTATACACACACATATGTACAAACACTCTTCCACATCCACATGCACACACACACACACACACACACACACACACACACACACACACACACACACACACACACACACACACAGGATTTTTGAATAAAAATATAAATAATGATGATAAAGCTTATTGGATGATGGCCATTTGATGACAACAGTGCTACAGGATGATAATAATTCTTGTTACTAAAAATAATAAAACAAAAATGGGAACCTTGATGGGTGATGTCATTTGATCACAACAGTGCTACAGGATGATAATCATTGTTGTTACTGGAATCATAACTGCGATTAAAGGTACTGTGGGATGCTGATCATTGTCACAGGTGAAATGATGTGGTGGCAGTGGTATAATGATGCTGGTTGAGGGGGAGGGGGGGTCAATGACTGATGGGTGATGATCATTAGAGATCAACAGTACTGTAGGAGGGTCTTCTTCCTTGTTCACTTAGGTAGGGAACCGGGGGTATTGGCGAAGGCTGCTGTATGGTGAAGGTTCTCCAGTGGTCAGTAGGGCTTTCCCTTTATCGGTGTGTTGGCAGGCTAGGTCGTTGGGCTGTACTGCGTGGATGATTTGAAGACTTGCCATTGTGGAATATAGTGGACATGTGATGTCTCAGCCTGGAGTGCCCTGTCCTCAGTGTCACAAAGGTCTGATCTGGGCATCCGGTGCCTTGTGGGACTCCAGAGTCGACAGTTGTGGCGTTGGATGTAGTGCGCTCTACCACCACTTGCATGGTTCGCTCTGTTAAGAAGCAGGTAAGTCAGGTGTGGAGGGTGCCGCTGATGCCATAACAGGTCAACTTATGGAGGAGACGGTCGTGGGGTACTGTATCAAAGGCTTTTGAGAAGTCCAAAATAGTTCATACCGTTCACAGAGGGAAACGCGGTAAATCTACCTATACTCAGAACAATTTATCAACAAGGTGACTCTGGCCTTCAGCTGATTATAAGCCATGTCAATGAGGTTGATTAGATGGAACGCTGCATATGTATAACAAAACTCCGTTGTAATTGTAACAGAGAGCTTAACGTTGGCTGCAGTTTCCACAAACCAACAGAGAAATCCTTCACACAGTAACTGGCATTGGAGCATTTTCAGAACACTGAAATAATTCAATCACGTGGCAAGCTATTATCCCACTATCTAGATTTGAACATAATTCATAGAATAGCCCGCTTTAACTGATCTGCGTCAATGTGACGAAATTGGCCATATAATACCTTTTTGGAGCACTGCAGGTTCAAGCGAGTATACCATCAAAATTGATTTATATTGCCCAAAGAAAAAAAATGACTAGTATCTAAAAAAAATTCCTCTTGATACCGCAATTTAACTTGCCCAGTAGGTAAATTATTATTTTTACGTAGATGGACATGCAAAAATCATAGTGAAAACTTTCCCCTGCGGTGGCAAGTGACGTCGTGTTCCAACTGTCAGACTAGAGCTCTAACAATATCCAGTAAGAGGAACTGCCATTCATATTAGCCTGCCTTTTTCAGCTGTGACTGACTCTCACAAGATCAGTGCAACGAGCAGTCCTACCTTAGACAAAACTGGAGTTACATCTGAAGAGTCTAGAGCAGCCAATGACACAGGCTGTACCCATTGCAACTGGAATCGAGTGCATCAAAAAAGCTTCCATTTGACTGGGACTGACGGTTACGTGCAGTGGTCTGAACCAGCCAGGAGTTGCAGTTGCGTCCAAGAAATCTCCTGGCACATCAAGACAGCCGAACACAACCTGGGCATAGTGCTTCATTTTCTTCACTATAGTTTAAAATGGTACGAAAGCCTGGAAGTGTTCAAAGGAAATCAGCGCACTGAAGACGCACCGCTGTTGAAACATCAAAGCTTGACCACAGCTGTTCTACTGTTGCCTCACAGTGAAATTACAGTGTGGGTCAAAGCCACGCCCTGGCCTTTCTTCATTGTAGAAAATGACCCATCCAGTTTCAGCCTCAACTACACCACCCATCCTCTGCACCTCCTGCCCACGTCTTCATTGAATACCACTGTGTCAGTTCGCATGGCTCCTCTGACTGCAAAGGCACATATGTACAACTGTTCTTCTGCCACCGTCCCTGACTACATACGGTGCGACATGGTACAGCAGTGTGTAGCGGGAGAGGATGAACCTGCTGACTGTCACTACAGGTCTGTGTCCTGTGATAGCCCATGGTTTCCTCTTCATCACCATTGTCTTCAAGTCATCACCCCATCTGAACAGGACTCACCTCAGTCTTGTGATCAGCTGTCTGCAGCAAAGCTGGCCATCTTACCCGAGCCTGTGGCACGAATGTTTCTTGGTGTAGTAATTGCACGGACTGGCACCTCAAGAATGTGCCTTGAAGTCGATTTAAAGAGTGCACACATAAGAAGTGAATCTCATCAGATGAAAACACAATACCGGCACATTTTGCAGTGGAGAGGGGAAGTATGAATCATGGAGATCTACTAACGCGCCCGTACCAAAACAACTCTAAATTTGGATTTCTCTTCTCACGAGGAGAGATAAAGACTACAGAACTGGCACGAGAATGCAAAATCAACAGCGTAATCGGGCTTTTATGCATGAAGACAAGTGAAACCGTTGATAATCGAGTTTGGGATGACTCACAAACTGTCATGCTTTCAAAATATACCAGTACTCTGCCATCTGCTCTCAGCAACTCAACGCATTTCCTCAAAGACTGCAAAGATGGTTCTGTGGGTGTCCAATTTCAGCCATGCCCCCAGAAAGACAATGACCAGCTCCTGTCTCCCAACAACTTCACACTGTTTGACTGTACTGTGGATGGACAGGTGCACTATTCCTTGGTGTGTGATGGACACATGGACTGTGAGGACGGCAGTGATGAAATGGGCTGTGACGTTTCCAGAGATGCCACATCATCTCAGTCTGATTTCTTCTGTATGAACGGCCAGAAAAAGTCTCCCACAAAAAGGTGAGTGTTAAGAGAGAGAGAGAGAGAGAGGGGGGGGGGGGGGGGGGGGGGCTAGTTAGCTGTATTCCATGTGGGGCGTACGGGATGTCTGGTAGAGGCAGCATCTCTGGTGGGGGTGCTTGCCAAGTCCTTCTCAGGGCTGCACGTTCATCTTTGGACCTCATTTGACACTAAGCTCTTATTTGTGACTCCCTGTGAATCAGATGGTTTGGGATGAAAGAGTGAGGATGAGGTGACGAATTGCGCAACTCCTTACTTTAACAAAGTCATTGCGTACATCACTTCTACCATCATCATCCATCCCTGTTCATCTCATCCCCAAGTCCTGTGGCTATGGGAAGACGGTAAAGTAGCAGGTGTGGGTACACTGACAGCTGTAGCCTATAACCTGCATACAGGATGCTCAGGCCATATGGTCGCTCTCCACGGAAGTAGAGCAGCGGTGGAGTTGTTGGCCAGCCACCTGAGTGACTGAGCAGCCCTTTTTCCATAGCACTGCTCACCTCTACAGCATATGAAGGCTTCAGGGTAAGAAGGCTTCAAGACGGCTTAAAGTCACTAAGCTGAGAAATGCCACAACCAAACAGTTGCTTGTAGACACTCTGGGAAGAACGCCTAGAATCTGCCTCTCTAGATGACGAGAATGTGGGAAGCCAGCTGGTCGACCTTCCACCAACTGATTTACAATACAGCTACAGAGACCTTGGGCCAACGGCCAAGAAACACTGGTTTGATGAGAACTGCGATGACATCCAGCACGTATTGGATGAGGAAATTTTCTGCACACAGCTTACCTCAGTGAACCAGGTCAACCCACAAAAGGGATGATTCCAATACATACGGAGAACAGTTCAAGAGAAACTATGAAAGATACAACGCTGAGCAAGACGGGTGGCTGAATCCAAGGATATGCTGACAGGCATGATATGAAGAACTTTTATGATGCCTTAAAAGAAGTTTATGGGCCTACATCGTAAGGATATCCATCAGCGCTGATAGAAAAACACGTTGATCACCAGCAGCGAAAAGATCTTGCAACACCTAGCAGAACACTATAACAGCGTACAAACCGCTTTATCTTTCATCAATGACCAAGCCATTGACTGGCTTTTTCAAGCGCCCATCAACAAAAAAATGGATGAACCACCAACCCTCTTGGTGACCCAATGCTGTTTCAGTGGGAAGGCTCCTGGCTGAGCCTCCACACCAGCTGAGGTCTACAAAGAACATGGCACGGCTCTGACTGAAAAGCTTCATCATTTTGTTTTACTTCTGATGTGGCAGCAGAAGCAAATGTCCCATGAGTTCGAATATGCTTCTATTATCCATCTGTACAAGCTCAAAGGGAACATCCAGGCTTGTGACAACCACTGAGGGGGGATATCCCTCCTTTCTACAGCAGGCAAGACACATGCGAGGATTCTGTTGAATCGCCTTATAACACACTTTGAACAAGACTTTTTACCAGAGAGCCAGTGTGGCTTAAAGGAAGACAGAGGAATCATTGATATGGTATTTGCTGTAAGACATCTCAAAGGAAAATGTCGGGAACAAAATGCTGATGTGTTCTCCATCTATGTGGTTCCGATCAAGCCTTTGATACTTCGATTAGAGAGGGTCTGTGGTAGATCATGGCCAAGTCCGAATACCCTCCAAAATTAATCTCTATGGTGTGGCAATTGCGTTACAGCATGCTAACCTGAATCCAGGACAGTGGAGAGGCATCTAACCTATTTCCTGTCACAAATCCGGTAAAGCAAAGCTGTGTTTTGGTACCCATTCTGCTACGCATTATGTTCTCAGCAATGGTTTCATTGACGTCTTCAAAGAAGGAGACATAAGCATCGACATCAGACTCAGTACAGATGGAAAGCTGTTTAACCCCAAGAGGCTCCAGGCAAAAATAATGTAATGACAGACATCCTCAGGGCCTTTCTGCGTGCTAATGACTATGTCTTCAATGCTGGTTCAAACATTGACATGTTATGCTGCATCAGCAAGTTCTCCATAGCTTGCTCCAACTTTGGTCTCACCATTAATACAAAGAAGACGGAAGTTCTGCATCAAGCCATGCCAGGTAGACCCTACCATGAGCCTAACATCACAATGGATGGTGTGAGACTCTCTGCGGTGAGTAAATTCACCTATCCTGGCAGCAAACTGACCCAGAACCTCACTGTCCGCAAGAATGAGCGTCAGATTTGCAAAAACAAGTGCAACCTCTGGCAGACTGCACACCAATGTTCGGAATAGAAGGGGCACCTGTCTACAAACCAGGCTGAAAGTGTACAGAAACGTTCTTCTCTCTACACTCCTCGGCACATGTGAAACGTGGACAGTGTACCAATGGCAAGCCAGGAAGCTGAAAAACATACGCACAACCTAGCTCAGAAGATTGCTCAACATCAAGTGGCAGGACAAAGTTGTAAACACAGAGGTGCTTGACCAAGCAGGCTTGCCTAGCATCCACATCATCCTGGTGCTATCTCAGCTTTGATGGACAGGTCATACAGCTTGAAAGTCAGACCACTGGCTACCCAAGAGACTCTCTTCTATGGCTGGCTGCAACAAACATTGCGTTCCCTTGGAGATCAGAAGAAAAGCTTCAAAGACACCCTCAAACACCCTCAAAAAAAAAAAAAAAAAAAACTGCTGTGTATCGAGCCAGATGGCACTATTCTATCCACAAAGATGCCAGTCCATGTGAAGAAAGGAGGACAGCTCCTGCGCAACAGAAGAGAGACGGGCAAGGAAAGCCCGCACAAGCAATCAAGAAGACATCTCATACATTCTCTTTCCAAGCTGTCATTGCACATTCCGTGCACGCATCGGCCACCCGCCGGCCACCACAAATCGTCACATCCCCCCAAAGACACGATGACTGAAGTGGTCCTCGTCGACTCGACGGACGAACAACACCACTCAGTGTGTGTGTGTGTGTGTGTGTGTGTGTGTGTGTGTGTGTGTGTGTGTGTGTGTGTGTGTGGCTGAAGGGGAATGCAGAGGAGGGGTGAAAAAAGAACAAAGTGTGACAGGGAGGAAGACGGAAGGCGAAGTGAATGGGTAGATGAAGATGGGGGAGGGAGAGGAGGTTCCAGCAAATAACGTGTGCGTGAATTGAGTACAGATAAGTATACAACACCTTTCCAGTTGCATTTTGCTGTATTAAATTAATTTTGCTATTTCTCTGTACGTAACTCAGTACATACTTTTTTAAAATTTAGTTACACCTTACCTGTATACATGTTAGAAACGAGTGTACTGAAGTAATGAGAAAAGATTCCCCCAGTCACTGGCCTGTTGAACCCATTATAATTTACACAAATTATTATGAAAAACAATTTTATGTTTACTGTATTTCAGAATGATAAACTGAAATGCAATATAAACAGGTAAATTTTATTCTATCTTTCTCTAGTATCACAATAAAAAGTGTGAAAAAAGGTAATTGCCAAACATGAATCTCAACTTTCGATGTTGATGAGTTTGATTGAGATGTGCAATTGTTATATAGAATAAAAAGTTAGCTATAACTATAATAGTCATAATAAATAATCAACAGGAAATCTTATCTCTGCAACAAGTGTTATTCACATGGTTTCCGTGGATATTACCCAAACAAATAGTGTAGTCTAAATCAGTTTAACAGTAAGCAATGACTGAGAGTACAGCTGACAGCAATTAATGTAATTTTATCATTTTATGTTTAACTGTTGAAGGGATGTTCCAGATGTGATGGCGTTTCGGACTGCCTCGATCAAAGTGATGATGAGTGGATGTGTCCCGCATGCGCAAAAGGGACAATAATGTGTCCTGGTTTCGGCTGTCGGCCTCCGAGTTATTCTCAGTTTTATAGCTGTTATACATCAGTCAAAGGTAGTATTATGTGTTGTGTGTGCGAGCGTGCGTGTGCGAGCATATGTGTGCATCTCTCTCTCTCTCTCTCTCTCTCTCTCTCTCTCTCTCTCTCTCTCTCTCTCTCTCATGGGGCTCTCGGACGGGAGTTAAGCGCGAGTTAAGCGCGATCGCGTGTCTAGTCGGACTTATTAGATGTCCGTTGTCTTTCCTTGTTTACAGTTAATCGGGGGGGGGGGGGGGGGGGGGGGGGGGGGGGGGGGGTCCTTCCAGATGTTGGTCACTGTGTGTTCTTTTCTGCCTGTTTTCGTGGCTTCTTAAACATGCTAGACAGAAACTTTCAATGTGAGAGTCCATACTGAAGTTGAAAAGGAGAGTGGATAGTGTTGTGGCATGCTGGCTTCTGTCCTATATGTTCTGGGGGAGCCTCTCATCCATTGTGGTCCAATCCTTCCCAAGGCCCTGACGGCACCAGACAGGCCTGGTTCTCCTCCACAGGGACGAGCGGTGTCAGCCCTCAGGGAGGTGCCACTGACCAGCCAGCGAACGAACCGTCCCTGTTCGTCCCATGACCATGCTCCTGCTGATGGACATGAATTTGATGAGGTCAAGCGGGACATACGTGTTCTGCGTGAACATTATGCTGCCATGCCAGAGGAGTTCACAGGGCTGTGGTGGAAGCTGGATCACCGTTGTCAGCAGAACCACGACCTGCTGAAAAGAAAAAAAAAAACATCGACCTGGCGTCGAGTACGGACAAACTTCAAAGGAAGACAAAACAACATCCTCTTCTAGGGCCTGCCTAGAAAGGAAAATAGAACAAGGCTGTGTACTCAGTGATAGGTTGGAACTGGTTGTGGTGTGGAGATCGATAAGGTCTATCGCGTTAACTTTAAACTGGATTCCACGATAATTGCTACATGTGCTTTTTGTATACTGGAAACGGACATAATGGGAGGCAAACGGAAACTGGGGGGAACCTACATTTGCGTGGGAGAGGAATTCTTCACAAAAGTGAGCGAAATCAGAAAAAAAAAAAAAAAATTACCCTCATCTTAAAAGGCGAGAAGTGACGGGATACATTCATAATGACCCATGATTATCTCCTTGTCGACGGTGATTGTTACATTTGGACTGTGGTGATGATCTTGTGGAAATGAAATTGGGTTTAGGCCGGTCCTCTAGCTGTCCTTGATCTTTGTCCATGGCTGTGTTGAGCAGCCAATACCGGGGTCATTTCGAGCAGCAACCACAGTAAAGGAGGCTATCCTGTTGGAGTGCTGTGTCTTACTGTTCAACGTCAGTTTGGTACCAGACAGTGGACTGAAGCCTGAACATCTGCTAGTAAACACGACAGGTTGTGTTTGTTGGATGAGCTGAAAAGGATGGTATTCATCCAAGGGAGGTTTAAAAAAGTCAAAGCTAGTGGTCATTGGCATGACTACCGTTTACATCGATTCTTTAATATTTATCTGGCGTGTGCACAATTTTAGCATAATACAGGTAAAGGGACAAAACTCTGTCCCCTCTAACGGCGGACAGATTTGAAGCGGTTGTTTCCACTAGATTATCAAGCCAGTATTTCAATGTTGGTGACATGTTCATGTACCGAAAACCACTGACGTCATTTTCAAAGTTCTACTCTTTTGTGTGAAGTAAATAAAATCGTTGAACTGTCGTTTGGTGCTTGCAGTATGCTGTCAGATCTGGCATGGTATCGGCAAACAATCAGCTGATAGAGGAGACGAAAAAATACATTGTGTCGTTGATAGACCAGGGGCTTTGGGGTGTTTGAGGTGGCAAATGTGTTGAACGTTAACAGGTCAACCGTCGGGAAAGTTTACAAGAACTATTGTGACATAAAAAACAGTAGAAAAGAAACCTAGGAGTGGTAGGCCCAGAGTGTTCGCAAACAGGTGTGTGTCTGCACTGTCAAAGATCGTACAAAATGGAACAGATCTGCCACAGTGTCTGAAATTTCAGCCGAATTTCGTGCATCAACCTCCGTTGAAGTCAGCCAAAAGATAATCAAAGGAAATCTGCATGGACTTGGCTATTCAAAGCACGCCCAGTGAAGAAACTAGTCATCAAGGAAGTAAACAGAAGTGGCTGCAATATTGTAGTATGAAACTTCACTGGACTGTGAACGGTCAGTGGAAGAATGTTATTTTCAGTGATGAAATGACCATTGTGATTAAAACTCAATGGACGTGTAAAACTATGGAGGTTAGTCGAAGAGAAGTGGTCAGTGCTTTCACTGTGCAGCCTCCATCTTGGCCTGAAGACTACATTGAAATCGATGGTATGGGGATGCATTTCGTATGACAGAGTTGGACCACTGCTGTTCGTGGAAGGCAATATGAACACTCAGAAGTACACTGATGTGCTGGAAAACAACTTTCTGCCGGTTGCTGCCGACCACTACCCAAACAAACGTTGGTACCTACAAGATGACAACGCCTCTGTTCACCACTCGGCTTACACCCAGACCTGGAAGCAACAGCACATAGCCTAGTTCCCGTGTTTTACTGGCCCCCTCAAAGTCCAGATCTAAATCCGATCGAGAACGTGTGGCAAGTCCTCAAGACTCACGTGATTTAAAAAAAAAAAAAAAAAAAAAAACATTCGCCGCATCAGTACTGTCACAGATCGGCGCTGTGCACTCACCACTTGCTGGAATCAGCTGACTGTTGCCTACCTCCACTCCCTCTGTGACCCTCTCCCAAGACGCTGTCAGCATGTTTTGAGTCGGAAGGGCCAGATCACCAAGTACTAGCAAGTTTTGTTCAGCCTTAAGGTAAGAATAACAAGTTTTCAGCAACAGGTGCCTGTAGGTAGTCGGCACCGGAAGTGCCGAGAGGGGAAAGACTTTTGACCCGTGAGTGTGCAGGAGAATGTTGTATTTTACCAATATTTGTTCAGAATCTTTTTTTCGTTCTAAATTTTTTTCCTTGATATTTCCTCAGCTTCAGTTTCTTCCATTGCTGCTGTTTTTTGGGAAGGCCTACTCAATAGAGACGCCATCAGATGACTTTTTGTTAAATTAACAATTCTGTTGAAGTTTTCAATTTTTCAGAGGCAAGACATTTCTTTCCTCAGGCACCATGCGTCGTCAGATAGAAGTCCGAAACATGCATTTCTTGTAAAAAAAAAAAAAAAAAAAAAAAAAAAAAATGATGAAGATAAGATAAATTGACTCAAAACAAATTAAATCAATAAACAGCAGATTCTGAAATAAATATTGTTTCAGAATACCTTTGCCTTTTTATGATGACATTCTTGTGGCACTGATTTATGTAACCCACCCATTTAATAATACCAGGCAAAATGTTTATTTTACATGATTTTTTTTTAAAATATAGAAATCCTACTATTCCGTTTGTATGTAGATGACGCTAGTGGTTACACTCGTTTGTTGAAACAAATAGTAAATGGCAAATATATGTGTGATATTGAAACATTTCTGCCTTATTTTAGCAGACATCTAGCAACTCTGATGGATAAGTTTTTTAGAGTGACGTATATGTATCATTCCTCTTGATTTTGCATTGGCAAGTGTACCTTGCTGCTTCAAAACAGAAAAATGAATATTGCAATATAGTCATTCTCACACATGGAAACAATGAACTGGACGTACACATGTTAATGTGCTGTTATACTCTAATTTGCCTGCAGACGCTTGGAAGAGAGTAATTGAATGGTTGATATATGAAACTTTTGTTTCAGACGAAGCCCAAAGTGCATACGAAATGCACGCTTTCTCACATAGAGGAAGTTTACGCCGACTATATGAAGGTAAGTACTGAGTAATTTGAGGTGAATGTCAGGAACTGTGCCAAAGTTCCTGGATCATTTGATATATATGTGTGTGTGTGTGTGTGTGTGTGTGTTGTGTGTGTGTGTCTGTCTCTGTTTGTCTGTTTGCCTCTCTCTTTCTCTGTATCTTACTCACTCGCTTTGTGTGTGTGTGTGTGTGTGTGTGTGTGTGTGTGTGTGTGTGTCTGTCTGTCTGTCTGTCTGTCTGTCTGTCTGTCTGTCTGTCTGTCCTCTCTCATCTCTCTCTCTCTCTCTCTCTCTCTCTCTCTCTCTCTCTCTCTCTCTCTCTCTCTCTCTCTCTCCTCTCTTTCACCAGTTTTCTTGCAGTCATGAAGTATTGGCTGGTACGCCCATGGGGACGTTCCCGTATATGTTATGTTGTGGCCATTACACAACGGCATCTGCCAGGGAGCAATTATGTCTTTTGACGTCTTAATGGAATGCCCCGTGCACGCCTGCACCATATGTGAGCACAGCGCAAGCTTCCAATGGTGATGCAGGATTGCTCCCAGCTGGTTGGTTCGGCAGTTGAATACAGCGCTTCTCTGAGTCCACTCGCATCTTTGGGTGTATTTTTTTCTTGATTCCTAGCACCCGATGCTTTCCCAGACAAAAACCAGAAATATGCATTTCTTGTAAAAACAGGTAGCGAACGAAATGGCATAAAACAACAAAGAGCAGATTCTGAAACGATTTTTTTTTTTTTATCAAGGTGCCTTTAACCATTCATATGATAAGATTGTCATGATAATGGTTTACATAACGCATACATGTAGCGCTAGGCGAAGAGCCTCTGTTTCGTAATTCGGAAAAAAACCGTGTGTTCCTCCGTTTAGGCTACATTTTAATGAGTCCACGTTTTGCTGACTGATATTCAAACTGCACTGCGCTGTCACCTTAAATGTCACCCGCAGCTGTCCCTTAACCTATCCGGGACGTAGGGGCGCTGCAGGGTGGCTTGCCAAACCACTTTACCCAGTTGTAGGCTGACGCCTGGGTTTAGGCGAAACTTTGACGGCCCTTTTCCATGACGTTGCCCGACCATGTATAGATGCTGTTTTGTCCAGGCATTTCACCAGGTTAGCCAGCTCATTTTCATTTCTTGCCAGTCTGTCCATGTCATCAGCAAGTCTAGGATTGGTAATTGTTTGCCCTCCAATACTAACTCTACTGATATGATCTTCCATGTCATCAGCAAGTCTAAGATTGGTAATTGTTTGCCCTCCAATACTAACTCTACCGATATGATCTTCCAGGGCATCTGTCATCATTCGTTTAGGGAACAGTGTGGGGGACAATAGGCATCCTTGACGTACGCCAATAGACCTGTGAAACTAGTCCCCCACTCTTTCCCGGATAAAAATGCCACTGCTGACTTGCTTTATTTTGTTGTTGTTGTTGTTATTGTTGTTGTTTTGATTCTTTGTTTATTCTTTTTGTTTTGTTTTTGCTGTCCGATCTTCTGTACCACCTCAGTGGCATTGCGCCGACGCCTCTCGTTCCAATGCCCCCCCCCCCCCTCCCACCGTAACCAAAACCACAGCCCGGCCCATTCCGCAGTAGCTCCCGGCACAGCAATCCACAGGCAGCAGTCAATGTCAAGTCGTCAAGATAAGAGGCAGTGCACCGTAGGAGTCACTGCACTGCTGCCGAGTCACTTGGGTGGTGTTCAGTGGTGCTTGTTCTGATCTAACATACGCAGGAAACCACCTGCTAATTCCTCTACTGACAATCATTACTTAGTCGCGGAGCCAGCGTGATTTAGCTCTCCTTCCAGAGGGCGCCACCACGTCCGTCCAACTACAGCCCCCATAGAACGCTCGTCTACTGTTGTTCTTCTCCAGACTTTCTTTTATCTCAGTGCAGTCTCCTTTGGCCTTTTCCATGTCCCTCCTGATCTTGTTGCTGACAGCCATGGCCCCAGTGTAGGCTATGGTTTGGTAATTGTGATTTGTTTTTGTTGTTGTTGTGATTGCTTGCCTGTAAAGATGAAATGAAATGGCCATTTTTAGAGTTTTGGGTAGACAGTGATTAGGGTCAACTGAGAGTGAATACGGTCCCTGGGTGTAGGAAAAAAAAGAGAGTGGAACTCAGGGATGTTCACCTGCTTAGGCGACTGGATGAGAAATCGTCATTCATTGCTGCACTGGTCGAGCTGTCGAGAAAGAAGACAGCAAATGTATGTAACTGTACCTAGGCTTGACCTAGAGAGGGGTTAAGCCCCAAGTTGGATATGTAGGCTGCGGTATTGGGCTGTAGGTCAGACCCAAGTACACTTAGGGTAAGTGGATATGAGGATCCAGCTTTGATTAATTGTATCATTCGGCATTCTTTTGTTTTGAGATTATCGATACTGAAAAACCCTGATCCACATATCTGGTAGGTAGGTTGTCGTTCGAGTGTTCGATGAAAATCGGTGAACACCTTTTTATATAGTTCTAGTTTATAAGTCGTCTGTATTGCAGGACCGTATGTTGTGGGACTTTGGAGACCCGAAACAAGTCATAGAGCAGCCAGTCGCCCAGTTCAGGGAAACACTGACGGGAGTCGGATGGACCAGTAGCCTGGGAACTTATTTGTTACCCTGCTGTATCGGGAGGAATTTATTTATACCCCGCTGTATCGGGGAGGTACCCGCTGTATCGGGAGGAATTTATTTGTTACCCCGCTGTATCGGGAGGAATTTATTTGTTACCCCGCTGTATCGGGAGGAATTATATTTGTTACCCTGCTGTATCGGGAGGAATTTATTTATTACCCGCTGTATCGGGAGGAATTTATTTGTTACCCCGCTGTATCGGGAGGAATTTATTTATTACCCCGCTGTATCGGGAGGAATTTATTTGTTACCCGCTGTATCGGGAGGAATTAATTTGGTATCCCGCTGCGCCGGGAAAGATTTCTAAGTGAAATTCGGTGTATCCGGGAGAGGAAGGAAAAATATGTAATTTGAATCTTTGGGATCCGAGTCCCATATGTAGCGACCAATGTCATGAATTTATGCAACTGACAATAGTGTGGTAAGAGAAAAAAAATGGAAGTAAAAAGAATATGTATGGGCCTAAGTGACGTGCAAGCTTGATGTGAAGGGTTAATATACTTTGGAAAAAGAAAAAAAAAAAAAAAAGAAAGAGAAAAAACCCCGCTGAGGTTGTTGGCCGGGGGGGGGGGGGGGAGAAGAAGTTTTCGTGAATCTTTATAGTGATATTTGGTGTGATTGGAGTCAGATTGCGGTTGTGCCCGGAGAGGTCGAGTCTCGTGTGCAGGTGTATGCAATAGCGCACGTGTGGGCGAGGCACGGCCACTGTGACACTGACATTATATAGGCTGCAGCTCCTGTGGGAATATGTTTCTTTTCCTTAAAGTGTCTTCGCTTGTCACACGTCTGATGTATTTCATTTTTACCCATGGCTGGGTTTTCACACGTTTTCCCGAGAATGTTCCTTGGCTGTGTCAGTCATTATTGTTGAACTGAGCTGTCGTTGTTTCTACGCTGAAGTTATCTATATTATTAATGTGGAGCGAAATTACCTCCAACTGCTAAAAAAAAAAAAAAACAAAAAAAAAAAAAACGAATTCTTCAGCAACGTGGGATCTTTCAGTCTATCCAGGTTGAACTTTAGTCTGAAGGGCATTGCACTGGCTGTCTAAAAAAAAAAAGCATAGAAAGACAGACATCTATTACATGATGATCTATGCGATAATCGAAAAACCATTTCTTCTTTTTAGCAAACCATATCACAACCCTGGTCACCAAGTTTGGTGAGTGTGACCCCTATGTTTCGCCTCTCGATTTTGATATGACCATTGTGTGTTAATGCTTAGAAGTGGAGACATAAATTTGCAATCCAAACATTCCCGGACACGGGTCCATTGTAAAGGCAGACACATGTCAATATAAGTAACACGCCAGTATGTAAACTGTTTGAAGATTGCAATTTGAATTGTCTTTTTTTTTTTCGTCAGATAAATAACAACGTGCATACAAACACTATACACTCAAACTCAAAGAAGTAAGTCCCATCGATTTTAAGTTTATAGTCGACATACATATACATACACATGCGTTGAAAAAGTAAGCCCGATCGATTTTTAGTGTATAGTCAACATACATATACTCATATACCTACATCTCCCACACA
>JADBJO010006456.1:72178-74678 GCA_016801955.1 Conus betulinus | reverse complement strand
TGTTGTGGTTTGTACTTCATGCATCTGTGTATTATTTTGTTGTTATTCTCACTATGCTGTTTTGAGTGTAATCCCCACCCCCCACCCCCCACACCCCCTACTTCGGAAGTCTCTGACCAATCCTGAATATCATTTCATTTCATTTCATTTCTATCCAGCATCATCATTTAGCTCTTTCAATCTCCCAGCCTTGTCCTTTCCTTCTCAAAAAATTGCTTTGTAGGGTAGGGTTACAGTATTGTTGCATTGGCTCTTTGTCACTAACATTAATGTATTTCATTTCATTTAATTTTCCGCTTTTGTTTATATCTGTGTTGTTTACCCTGCTGGTAGTGTTTGGTCACCGCTTTTCCTTACCTCTTGAATTTGTTACAGTCAGTGTGTGTGTGTGTGTGTGTGTGTGTGTGTGTGTGTGTGTGTGTGTGTGTGTGTGTGTGTCGTGTGTGTGTGTGTCATGTGTGTATGTGTGTGTGTGTGTGTGTGTGTGTGTGTGTGTGTGTGTGTGTGTGTGTGTGTGCGCGCGCGCGCGCGCGCGTTTGGGTGACCTTGTTATCCAACATCCAGGATCGTTTGATATATATATATATATATATATATCAAGAATACTACTAAAACACCTAATAAAATCTTAAAGTGCTCAACCCCTTGGGGAGCAACATCTGTTAAAAATAGTAGTATGGTATGGTATATATATATATATATATATATATATATATATATATATATATATATATATATATATATATATATAAAGGACGATCGCTTTGCCGATCTGGGCGGGAGTTTGTGGGAAGTGTGTTTGCTACTAAGCTCTTAAGAAAAACAAATATGTGAGCTTAAGAAAAACAAATATGTGACCATATTTTTTAATATGAATGCTAGCAGCAGGTAGTACAACATACGTCTGTTATAGGTTCGGTTAGATGTGCTTTATTTTTTCATGTTTTGATCATTTTTCTCGAATGGAGCCGGACAGTTGGCACTCCAGAACCCATGTACTCCACTTCCTCCTCTAACATGCCCCTGCAATGGTAAACGTAAGTGACATTTAGACAAAGGTAGAGATGGAAGATGAGTTACATTCTGTTGTGAAAAGCCCTTCTATCATTCTTTGCTGTTTGTGAGTGTTGATTTATTTCCATTTTCTTGTAATTATGAAGGTTAATATTCGATCTCCCCACCCCCACCCCACCCCAGTCCCCCAACCTCTGCTAATGATACTTATCTGTTATGTTACAGGAGGCTATGAAAATTTTGTCTGCGCAAAGTGGCAACCGTTCTGACATCTCCAAAGTGATTTCCTGGTCATCTCTGATCTAATTAAACCCACGATCGGTAATATCTGGGAAGCTGAGAAAATTAAGGCAAGAGGTTGGGTTTAGTTGTCTGTCTCACAGAATATACAGATTAGAAATACAGACTGGAAAAAGAAGTTTGAATATCATGTGATTCCTTTCAGGCATGGATAATTGACTAAAAACACAACATTTTACCAACTCTGTTAAATAGACATAAGATTGATCCTACACATTTGTGAACATCACATTACAAATCATAAATCATCGAGGATCTTTCTAGAACTTGTTTCTATGATATTAGCAACAATACCTTTATTCGGATAGCATGAATGAACCGGAACAGGTTTTTTTTTTCATATTTGGTTAAAACATTGAAGAAGTGTTCAAAATTTGATTCAAAATTAAAGCACACATTAAAGGATACTGATATTATATAACCAGTATTTTCCGCAATATATTTTTGGTTGATTACTCTTTCATTCTTGGGATTCTTTCAGAAAGCAGCTTATTTATTTAAAGAGACGTTATTGTGGAAGGTGAAAAGTATGCTCTAAAAAACTATGACAGATTTGTTTTCTTTTTCCTTATTCTTAGGGGTAACTGTATTTTAAACACCAGAAAATTTATGTTACAGCGGTTTGTTTATTCCAGAGTGTGTTAGTTGTGAGTGCATACACCAGACAAAGATTTGCCTTATTCACGACTTTAAAGAACTACATGTTACATTGATAATTAAGTTGAGGTTTGTTACATTGATAATTAAGTGAGGTTTGTTTGCAACTCGGTATGAACAATCCATACAGTGACTCAAACTGGGCCATAGTTTGAATGCCTGGAATACCATAATCACAGAGCTGACCGATTTCGTAGATGATCTTATAATCATGCTTGCGTAGTTTTACTAACAACACAAAAACAGCAACAACAACAATATTATGGATTATCATCATCATTATCATTGTTATTGTTATTATCATCTTTATTTTTAGGATTTCCCCTCTCTGGGGGAATATACTGTTGTTATTGTAAAAAATTTTTTTTCTTTTTCGTTACCCTTTTTTCATCCAATCGTGTTGAAATTTCAGGAAAGTTGCAGGGCATTGTGGGCATGTGAAAAAATGACAATTGTAAATGAAATGACCGTTTTTGGGCGGAGATATGGCCAAAAAACGGCCAAAAACGGCCCAAATTTGAAACTTGAA
>JADBJO010006456.1:55000-67428 GCA_016801955.1 Conus betulinus | reverse complement strand
ATGACGTTGCAGTGAACAAGGCTGTATTATGATGCAACAAGGGACCATGCGCAGCTATAAGGAAGACCTTATCGTCTGGCTGAGTTGAGGAAGAGCTAGGACCATGACGTTCCATCTGGGAAATTGTTATGTTCCTTCTCTGTCCAAAAGTAGAAAACATGGGAGAATTCTGACAAACTGCATGGCAACAGAGAACTGATGTGCAAATTACCTGTCTTGTCCTAGAGAATTCATCATTAGTCTTGGACCCATACCAGCTTACTGGTGATGGCCAAAGCTGTGCAGAGTGCACCCGGCCCGACCCGTGTGATGAGAACCGTGATTTCGCTGGTCGTACAAACCGTCCGTTCACCGACCGTCCGGGTGAAGGGACCGAACTCCTCCTTTGATTTTTTTTTTTTACACCAAATATCTTTCTTTCCAATATCGACGATGAAAAACATTGCTGACGTGAGACTAATCATCTATTCACACAAAAAGGTGACAAGAATCATACCAACAGATATTCTCTCTGCTGCTTCGGATAGCATAGCATGAGAAGTGGGAGGAAATGGTAACTAGTAAAATGTTATTTTTTTTCCACCAAATGAACACAGTTTGAACAAATCTTCAATTTAAGATCCAAAACTATTTATTTACAGAGGGTGCCAGTCACGGATATATTTTCCACAAAAAAAACTAAGAAACGTCCACATTGATTCAAAAGTCCATGAAGCTAATATCACCGTTTTATTCAATCCAATTTAACGTTTGCTTTTACGATTTAGAGATATTAACGTTTTAGATAGGTTAATAAATCTTCAGCTTTAGATCCAATAATATTGAAATCAACAAAAGTGCAACCAAAGACTAAATATTTACTGTTTGCTGGTGTTATCGAGGCAGTAAAGACATATCAAAATAAAGTCCAGTGCACGTTGACGCCAAGGTATAAATTACAGGATCCAAAAAATGGACAATGATTTTTAAAAGGGAATAAATGTGTATATTCGGTTCTTGTCGACTCGCCCATTCGTCCTGCAGGTCTTAATAAATGGAACACCTACTATGCAAACTTGACTTGGAAAAACACATAGTTAGAAAATGTCTAATTTCAACCACTGACACACAGTTAAGATGGTTCCAGTATAGACTGTTTACGGTCTACTGGATATTAATAATGATAATAATTATAATAATAAAGATAATGATGATGATAATTATGATGATGATAACAACGTTCATGATAATGATGTCTGTGACGCGACGACGACGATGATGCTGATGATAATTAAAAGTAGTAATAGTGGTAGTAGTAGTTGCTGTTGTTGTGGTTATTGTTGTTGTAGAGTAAATTAGTAGTAGTAGTAGTAGCGTATCATCGTCATCATCATCATTACTATTATTATTATTATTATTATCATTGTTGATGAGTAGTAGTAGTAGTAATAGCAGCAGCAGGAGTGGTAATAGTAGTTGTAATATAAGTAGTAGTAATAGTAGTATCATTTTTCTCTATTATTGTTATCATTACTATCAGCAGCAGCATTAGTGGCAACATTTCCATTATTATCATTGTTGGTTTATGTTGTGTTTTTTTCCCAAAAATAGCTGAGTAGGACAAACTGACTCCTCTCTCCCATCTCTCTTAACAATGACTATTGCTTTTTTGATAAAATTTCCATTTGTAACCCCCTCGACAGAGAGCTATTTGCCATTGGTAAAAAAAATTGTCTGTTTCATCAAAAGCCTCTCTCCTCTCTCTCTCTCCCTCGCTCTCAACGTCCTCCATCTCTCCACTCTGCTCCCCCCCTCCTCCCCTCTCCGCTCTCTCCCCGCGCGCCCGCTCCTCTCATCCCCCTCTCCCTACTCACTCTCTCTCGCTCACTCTACAATCTCTCTCCTCTCTCTCTTTGCCTCTCCTCTCTCTACCGCTCATCGGCTCCTCCCTTCGCCCGTGCCTCGTCTACTCTCTGTTTCTCTAATTTTGGCCCTGTAAAGACCTTCGGTGTCTTCTTTTTGATCTGGAAAGGACCTTAGCTCTTTGTGATCTTTTGGGGCTTTGGCTCTTCTTTCTTCTTCTTCTTCTTTCTTTTTTCTTTTCTTCTCCTTCTCTTTTGGCTTTTTTTCTTTTTATGTCCTCCTTGTCTCGTCAAAGGTTTCGCAAAGAACGTAATTTGTCAACATTCAGTGAGCGCTGTTTTAACATTATGGCCGGTATGCACATCCTTGGTGCAAGCGGTGGGAAATAAGACTACGGGCACTTCGTCAGATTGTCACCACCTTCAGGGAAAAACTGTATCTCAATGCAGAGTTACCGGTGTAATCGAAGTGCTGTACAAGATCATGTTTACATTCTACCACGTAATTACTTGAAAGAAAGTGGGTGTGCCAAACCCCCAATATATTCCATCTGCATCTAGAAGTGTTGGGGTTTGGATTCTTCATTAGCAGTCTTCAAAGAAGTTCACTAAAATGTTTGAAGAGAGCTGCAGAGATGTGCTCTTTCTGCTGCTCTGCTCTGTCTGTCTGTCGTCTGTTCTGTCCTGTCTGTCCTCTCTCTCTCTCTCTCTCCTCGTCTCATCTCCGTCTCTCATCTCCTTCTCACTCTCTCCTCTCTCCTCCGCCATCTCTCTTCGCTCTCTTCTTCCCCTTGGGTTACAAGAAATGATACCAATGAGTGTAGTGTGCAGCCCTGTGAAAAGGTCCACTGAAATTGTGCTTCTTTTTCAACCGTTTTGGTCTGTCCCTGTCCGAAAAGGACATTTGTGACAGCTGCGTCCATTTGCAGTTTAGGACGGCACAGAAAATGACAGCACACAGAGCAGGAAGTGTGTCTGATCCACTGATCTGGATCTGGGTCATGACGTCAAGCCTTGAACACTGGCTGAGATTTCCCATGTCAATCGCAGTGTATCTCATTGCTCGAGTCAGGTTGTTCAGCAGCCTTGCGCCTTTTGGCCGTGAGGCAATGACGTCAGACATGATGTCTCAACAAGCGTCGCAGGGTGTTTCTCATGTGGAGGCAAGGCAAGATGAGCAGAGGAGAGGACAACATGCGTCGCTAGGGGAAACTTGACCCAACCCAGTCAGCGACAGGAAACGACAGCTGCAAGAATCTCAAACAGGACGTGTGTGGGTATCTAACATTTCTTCTAAACTGTCTGAATTATTATGATTAAATCTATTTACTTCATGAACTAATGCTGGCTTTATAAATGATACGGATTCTTTTGACATTTTGTCTGCTTGACAGAATAGTTTGCTGATAATCATTTTGATTCCATGTGTGTGTGTGTGTGTGTGTGTGTGTGTGTGGTGTGTGTTGTGGTGTGTGGTCTGTCTGTCTGTTTGTCGTTCTGTTTGTCTGTAGATAAAGCCAACTGGGACCTTTTTGCCCAGACTCTAATTACTGGTTCTCTTAAGCTCAATTTTAATCATAACATAGATTCAGTAGAAGATCTTGAAAACAAATTATGTAGATTTACGAAATCTTCTTCTGAGAGCAGCAGATCGTGCCATTCCAAAGATTAAGTTTAAAGACCATCCAAAGAGAGCCTCAAACCCTTGGTGGAACTCCTCATGTGAGTTGGGCCGTAAAAATGAAAACAGGAGGCATTTCAAAACTGATGAATAGTCGTCATTCACAGCCACCCCAAGTAGTAAACGACACTCCACTGTAAATACAAATTGCTAATAACTATAGTAACAGAACAGTAGCTCTTGCAAAAAAAAAACAGTATTATGGTAATTTGATCATGACTTGCTCTAAACATCCACATGACGTTTCTAAATTATGGAAAGAAATTGAAAAAATCAAGGTACATTTCATCTCCCTCAGCCTGCTCTGCATGTTAATGATAAAATTTATAGAACTAACAAAGAAAAGGCTGAATTATTAGCAGAAACTTTTGCTTCAATGAGTCAGACTGAGTGTTTATCTCAATCTGAACAAATTTCGTAGAAAGGAGTTTGAGGATAAATTCCAAGGAGTTTTAGGATAAATTCCAAAACATTGAGCAGACTAATATAGAAAGTAACACTTTATATATAAACACACAACTTAACAATGCATGAACTCTGTTTCGCACTAAACGTGTAAAAACCGGGTAGATATCCACTGGTTCGGATCCTATTTCCTATAACATGATTAAGCATTTTCCTGAGAGTCTGTTATCAAAGTTGTTGGAGTTCTTTTCAGATTTGCAGGAATACTGGAATGCTCCCTACAGATTGGAAAAAAGCTACTGTCATCCCAATCCTTAAACAAGGAAAACCTAAAACTCTTCCCTCTAGTTTTCGACCTATTTCTTTAACACCTCACATTGGAAAACTTTTTGAAAGAATCATGAAAACAGAATAGAAACATTTCCTTGAAAAAAAATGGAGTCTTGCCTTTATTCCAGGCTGGTTTTAGGAAAGGTAGAGGAGTCACAGACCACATTGTCCACTTATCCTCAATGTGAAAAAAAGCTCTTGCCAAGCGTTATTCGACCCTTGCAACGTTCTTTGATGTTCATAGAGCCTACGATTCAGTATGGCATTCTAAATTGTTGTTCAAAGCACATGAAGTAGGAATACGAGGTCGTTTTTTCCAATTTCTAAAAGCTTTCTTATCGGACAGAACTATCCAAGTCAATCTACATGGAGCTTTTATCAACTTCTAAGACTATTAACATGGTGTTCCCCAAGGAAGTGTAATCGCTCCAACACTTTTCTCGCTAATGCTTTACGATATTAAACAGGTTAATACAAAAGGTGCCACATTAGCTTTATATGCAGATGATATTGCTCTGTGGAGAATGTAAACTGCAATTTTTCCAAACAACAAACCAAAAGAAAAGAAAATCATTGACAGTATCAGGAAATAGTTAACAATATTTTTCATTACATGAAATCAAATGGGTTTGGTTTATCTGCTCACAAAACTGTCTTTGTTGTCTTTACAAAGAAAACAATTGCGTTTGAAGGCAGAGAAGCTATCTCTATAAGGGTTGATAATAATTTCATATATCCAAGCAAACAATTTAAGTTTCTCGGAGTAATCTTCCACTATAAACTTTTTGGAGTAAACATATAAATATCCTTGTAGAAAAGGGCTAGGAAAAAATTGTTTATTTACGTGTTCTTTCTGCCATACCTCCGATTAACTGGGGATCTAATCTCGTCTATGTCGCCTCAGGGTTAGTTCGTTCAATTCTGTCATATGGCCAAGAATTTTTTTTACAGCTGAAAGACAGATTTACACAAGCTTACCAGTATTGACTCGTTAGCCTTTAAAATTGCATTAGGACTTCCCCGATGGGCTTCAATTGATTTGACGTACAAGGAGGCTGGTGTGTTACCCTTAAATGAACACAGGCTAAGTTGCGCCTGTAATTTTACAGTGAGGGCTAGAACCATCCAAAATTCAGTAATGACTGAACTGGATAGCAGCACGTATATTTCAAGAGAGATCCGTAACAAATCGTATACATGTCCCTAGGTGATTATGTTTCCCCCCATTGTTTTCAGAACTGCAACCTGTCTCTTGATGGTATTGCCCAGGTTCCATGTTGTTCATACCCTTCGTGGTTGTCAGAGCAGGCTGAAATAATCTACTTACGGAGATTTAAATAAAAAAAGATAATCCTCTGTTACTATCATCCTATGCCAAAGACTTGATAGACAGGAAATACGATTCCCATCTACACATTTTCACGGATGGTTCTGTTTTAGATTCTTCCGATGTTGGGGTTTGCTATTTTGAAAGCACTAGATTTTATACTTGACATGCCCGTTATACATAGACAAATACTTATACTATCGGACTCAAAATCAGCGCTTACGGCTTTACATGTGTCAATCAAAATCTAGTCGTTCAGACTTGGTGTGTGAGATCTTATTTCTCATTCATCAGTTAATAACCCGGGGTATCGATGTAACTCTGTTATGGGTTCCAGGGCACTCTAGTTTACGTGGCAATGATTTAGCTGACTTTTATGCTAAGGAAGCTGCAAAAAATAAATCTGATGTTTTGAATTGTGATATCCTTCTTTCTTTCTTCATCTGAAGCTATCCACATTCTGACAAGTTCAATCTGGAACATAAGACAGATACAATATCTGGAAGATTCAGCTCGGAAGCACAGATGGGATATGACGAACCAACAAGCAAATGCTGTAATCCTCCAGGGCCAATCCCAAATCGTAACCTTGTACATAGGCTGCGGGTTAATGGTTGGTTAGGTAGGTATTTAAAACCGGCACCTGCTTGTGCATGTGGTCAGACTCTCGATATCCCTCATTTTTTATTTGACTGTACTAGTACAAAAAATCACTTTCAGCCTCTTCATGATAAGATGAAGTCCTTCAAGCTTCCGTTGACTTTGTCAAGTGTTTTTAAATCCCAGTTATGAGAACGGCTGGAGCCTGGCAATGTTGGCTGTTACTCTTATTAAATCTCATCCACTTGGAAGATATTTTTAATTCTTCCACCGCCCCACCCTCTCCTCGATGCCTCCCTCCCCCCTAACAGGTTTTTTTTTGTTTGTTTTTTTTTTAGAACCAATTCGCGAATTTTTGAAACGTTAAAATCTTATTCTAGGCATATTCCATATCAGTATGGTTCGGCGTCTAATTTGCACGTAGAGCAAGGCTTTTCATCCCCCCCCCCCCCCCCCCCATCTTCCTCCCTCTCTCTCCCCTTCCCCAATCCATATACACCCATAAGCTGTTCGACTCTTACGAGTAATATGTCAGCCAGTTCCATACTTTAATGACCCTTGACTACCATGTATTGGATATACATGTAGTCACACAGAATTGGTGTTTCTGAATTCCGGTATATATGGGCTCTCAGTGTGTGTGTGTGTGTGTGTGTGTGTGTGTGTGTGTGTGTGTGTGTGTGTGTGTGTGTGTAGTGTATGTAAAATTATCTCCTCTATAGGCTTATTGCTTTGATGTTTGGACAAACGAACGAATGAACGAAGTTTAATGCTGTTAGGCTGTAAAAGCCCTTTAAGCAAATCGGCGGGATGTACAACAACAAAACGCGACTCAATTTCGATTTTATTACATGGGAAACCACAGCAATATCCTGTTTTTTTTTCACTTTACGTGATGAAATCATGAACGAGAAAATGTCACTGGTGTTCACTGTCAGTTCTGTAGACGACGGTCACCCCAGGTAAAACTGGATCAGTCCGTGTCCGTGGACAGCGTGCAGCACATGCTTGGGTCTCTGCATGCTTCGTGTGCCGATGCGTCTTCCTTTCCAAATGCAGGACAATTTAAGACATTCCTCTTA
Source organism: Conus betulinus (assembly GCA_016801955.1). Taxonomy (NCBI): domain Eukaryota; kingdom Metazoa; phylum Mollusca; class Gastropoda; order Neogastropoda; family Conidae; genus Conus; species Conus betulinus. The sequence continues at coordinate 60,162 of JADBJO010006456.1, read as the reverse complement.
TGACATGTGTCTTTCTTCCTGGTTGTTAAAACAGAAAAGCGATCGTCTTCCGAACACGGATCGCAGGAATATTCTTGAAGTCGTCGTCTGATTCACACAGCAGCACACACTTACATCATCCGTTTGATGGAACACATCCTTCCGAAATACTTTTTGTCTATAGCTTGCTCCAAACTTGTGTCGATGTCCGACTGGTGGATTTCTGGGCCCCTGCTGTTGCGCACCGACGGATCGGGGTGCGAGCACCGAAGCGTATCCTGAATGGGCGTGGATGTGTATGTGCGTGCGCGCGTATGTGTGCGTGCATGCGTGTGTTTATGAGAGTGAATGCATGTGTGTACGAGTGCTCGAGTATGTGCAAGTTTGAGTGTATGAGGGTATGGGTGTGTTTCGTATTGAGATGCGTGTATTTGTATTTATGTAAGTGCGTACTTTTGTGTGTGTGTGCGCGCGGGCACGCGCGTCCGTATGTGTATGTGTATGTGCGTGAGATCTGCACATGGGCTCGAATGGAAGACTGGGACCACACAGCCGATTTTCTCTGATTAAATCCGCAAAAACGTGTATTCCGATGTCTTGTGATAAACTCCATCTACCTAAATCAGCTTGGTTTAATTCTGATTGCCAACAAATCTCTCAAAAGTATGCAAACGGGCTCAACGTCGGGTATTCCAAAGACCTTCTGCACCCAACGCTCGAGGCTATCAAAAACCCAGTGTCAAAACGAGACACACTTTTACAATTAATAAACATCGGTATTGGAGAAACTTCTGTTCCGGGCTGAACATCATCAAGAAAATCAAAGGAAAGAAGGCCAACCCGTCAATTTATCACCTGAAACTTGCCGATGCTGTGATAACTGACAAACGAGCTGTTGCCAATCCGCTGCCCTCCGTCTTTTAACAGAACTCCTCATCCTTATGCCTTTTTAACAAGCAAACAACTCAGAGAAAATGTTCATATAATTTCACTTCAGACAACTCTGAAGTTTACAATCTACCTTTTCCAATCGATCAACTAACATCAGCTCTGCAAACCTGCAACGACTCTGCTCCTGGCCTGGATGATATTCACTATCAGCTTTTGAAACATCTCCCAGAGAGCTGTCTCCAGTCCCTTCCAAAGGTCTACAACTGTATCTGGACCACAGGGTGCTTTCCGCCCTCCTGGAGGAAAGCCCTTATCATTCCCATTCCTAAACATGGAAATACCTACCAACCCTTCAAACTATCGTCCAACAGCTCTGACCAGCTGCCTCTGCAAGCTGATGGAAAAGATGGTCAACTCCCCTCTGATGTGGAAGTTGGAAACCGATGGCCTTTTGGCCAATGAACAGTGCGGGTTCCGGAAGTACCATCGACCGTTGACCATTTAGTCCGTCTAGAAACCCACCATTCGCAACGCCTTCATTAATAACAACATATGATTGCTATCTTTTTTGATCGGGGAAAAGTGTACGATACCACTTGGAAATCTGAAATTCTTATGGATCTTCACAAACTTGGTTTTTTCGTGGTCATCTGCCTTATTCATTCAAAACTTTCTGGCTGATCAGCAGTTCCAGGTCCGTGTTGACACCACGCTGTCTGACATCCATGGGCAGGAGTTGGCTGTACCCAAAAGGCAGCATTCTTTCTCCTGCTCTCTTAGTATCAAAATTAACGATAAAGTCAATTCAGTAAACCTGGCTTCCGAGTCCTCTGTTTGTTGATGACTTCGCGCTCAACGCAATTGGAGGCTCATATGCCAGCGTACAGTGTCGACTCCAACTTTGTGTGAAGAAGATTCGACAGTGGGCCGAGGAAATCGGGTTTACCTTTTCAAGCACCAAAACCACAGTGTATCTATTTTCACAATGTTCGTTAGTTCTTTGCCGATCCTGACATTCGTCTGGACAAATCCACCATTCCAGCGGTGGAAGAAGCCAATTTCTGAGTGTTATTTTTCATTTAAAAAAAAAAAAATTTAAAAGTCACATCCAACACTTAAAAAACTGTTTGTCAGAAAGCACGGAATATTCTCAGAGTTGTGGTACATATGTATTGGGGCGCTTATAGGAAAACTGTTCTTCACCTTTGCTGGGATTTGATCCACTCCAGACCGGAATACAGGTATGTAGTCTACGGCTTGGCCAGATCTTCTTACCTGAAAAGTCTCGATCCCATCTAACATCACGGGCTTTGACTCTGTCTGGGTGCATTCCACACCACCCCTGTTTATAGCCTGTACGCTGAGGCATGGGGACCATCTCTCTCAAATCGTCGGCTGAAACTCAGCTTGACTACTGTTTGAATCTATCCTATGAACCCCAACGATTCCAAATCTGAGGAGGGGGTTGCCTCTGCTGTACATTGTGCAACAGGTCCTCCTCAGACATGTTCTTAACACGATCCCACTGACAGCTCCATCTACACTGCTGAGTTGACAGCCTTGGTTCCGGCTCATGAAATGGTTTCTAAATCCAAACATGAAGATTTCCTCATTTTGTCGGACTCGCTTTGCGCATTGCTGGCCATTGCCAGTTGTAAACTCAAACACTCTCAACTGCTGAAGTTATTCGAACTGTACACCTTCTCTGAAATCAGATGGATATAACAGCTTTTGCTTGGGTTCCCAGCCATGTGGGCATTTGGGGCAACGAAATGGTTGATGAACTTGCCAAGAGTGCCACAAAGAAAAAGTTGAGCAGACCGTCTGACCCTCACACTGATCAGAAACCCCAAACCCAGGCTTATGTCAAAGATCTCTGGCAAGAGGAATGGGAATCGCAGACGGATAACCAAACTGTTTAAAAAAGAGATGTTTACCGTGTTCTTGAGGCGGCCGGCGTAAGAAGATTTAACAGTTTTTGTGCCGTTTGCACACTGGCCACTCGTTTTACACCCTTTCTTATCTTTTAAAAGGTGAAGAAGCTCCGTGGTGCGTTCCATGTCATGTGCCACTCACAGTGAAATGTATTCTTTCAGAGTGTTGGGACTTGCATGGTGTGAGACATAAACACTTAACAGCAGACTCCATGAAAACCTTGTTCAGAGACGTCCCACCTGATGTGATCTTTGAATTTCTGAGGGAGATTAACATTTCTATCTGATCTAAGATTTTATGGAGGAAACATTCTTAACAAAATTCCCGGTGTGTTTTTTGGAAGGTGTGTTTTAAAGAGTTATGTGAATGAGTTTTTCTTTTTTTTTTTTTTTTTTGAATGACTTGTTAGTTAAGTTCAACGTGGTGACAGCCTTGACATGGCCCTTTGTGGTCAGCAGGGCTATAAGCAATATTACCATTACCAGACGAGTTTCACCCACCTAATGAATACATCCATGAAAGTGTTGCACAGATTTCCTTACCAACACTACGGGTGTCTGTATTGCCGTGTGAGTCACACATTATCTCCTTTGTAACAGCCTCGTTTACATTCAACGCCCATCTTGCACCGAATGAGATGAAAATTGTGTGATTGCTCGTTCATTTTCGTTGTCCTGAATGATGTATATCTTGCCTGAAGAAGACCTAAGTGGTCGAAACGCGTCGGTTTTTTTTTTTTTTTTTGTTTTGTTTTGTTTTTTTTTTTTTGTCTTGTGCTTCGTTTATCAACTTTTTTTTTTTTTTTTTTTTTTTTGGGGGGGGGGGGGGGGGGCGGAAATGTATCAATAATTTTCAAACCTCAATATAGGTATATAGATGTACACCTGAATCCTGAGGTAGCCAGGTGTGATTGTGGCAATGACGGAGTGCGTAATGCCAGGAGTGGTAGGTACACCTGAATCCTGAGATAGCCAGGTGTGAATGTCTGTGGCAGTGACGGAGTGCATAATACCAGAAGGAGTGGTAGGAACACCTGGATCCTGAGGTAGCCAGGTGTGAATATCTGTGGCAATGACGGAGTGCATAATACCAGAAGGAGTGGACGGTACACCTGGATCCTGAGGTAGCCAGGTGTGAATGTCTGTGGCAATGACGGAGTGCGTAATACCAGGAGTGGTAGGTACACCTGGATCCTGAGGTAGCCAGGTGTGAATATCTGTGGCAATGACGGAGTGCGTAATACTAGGAGTGGTAGGTACACCTGGATCCTGAGGTAGCCAGGTGTGAATATCTGTGGCAATGACGGAGTGCATAATACTAGAAGGAGTGGTAGGTACACCTGGATCCTGAGATAGCCAGGTGTGAATATCTGTGGCAATGACGGAGTGCATAATAGTATACTAGAAGGAGTGCGTTAACGGGGACTCTTTAGGACCCTTGGCACAGTGAACATCAATTACTCCCTGTGTCCCTTTTTTCACTCTTGATGACTGCTTCTGAACACCTTTATAAACTGAACATTTGGTGAATCCTGTAGACAAGATAATCCGCTTATTGGGGACACTCTTATCCCTCTATCATCAACCTCATAAAACATTAGAGCAAAATTCCGCTCGGCATTTTGATTGGCATTCAGTAAGGAAAATCACAGTCTTTTGATGGATTTGGGGTCGTCTGTTAGATCTCGAACACCTTTGTTGATATCAAATGGGATGACAGCAGACAAAGGTTTGTCTCCTCCGACCATCATCCACAGAGCCCCAGAAGCATGTCTTTTGGTGTGACCTCTCATTCTGAATCACTAGCATGACCATTATCCTGGGACTGTTTTGCTTTGGCATCCTGTAATGTCTGTCGTTTTGCTTTGTGGTGACTTCCAGTTAAGAAACCAAGTTTCGATCCTATCCAGTCCCTGGAAGGGACCGAAAACAACAAACAAAAGCCAGTCAATCCTTACTACTACTACTACTACTACTACTACTACTACTACTACTACTACTACTACTACTACTACTCGCACTCGCTCTCTCTGATTATGCTTAGCTACCATGAATTAGCAGATGAGCACTAAATGGTTTACTTTGAGCAACTGTTGAACTGCTTTGATCCAAACTGATGCAGGAACAGCCGCGAGATACACACAGGCCAATGTGTGTCTGTCTGGGGGGGGGGGCCGTAGACAAAATGATGTGTTAAAAAGCAGCTTATTTTCCCAGTCTCCAGGATCTCATTCCTCTGCATCACAGCACCCACCGTACATCCAAAGTGGCGGGTCTGTTGAACACCGCAGAGAAAGAGAGAGATGTGAAAAAAAGAAAAACTTGGAGGGAAGTAGAAGACAGAAAATATCCACTAGG
>JADBJO010006456.1:50000-52500 GCA_016801955.1 Conus betulinus | reverse complement strand
TTCGCGTTGTATTAAGAGCATTTCATAAGCTTGTCTACATATTCTCGACATGGGAGGGTGACTAGTTTTAACCAATATCTAATGCACTTTACAGCCGTTGCAACACGCAAAGATATCTCCCGGTTTCTCCACACACACCAGCTTGTGAGATGTACGCAGAGGAATATTCAGAAATCGTTTTAATTTCCGGAACAAATCTGTACCTATCAAGTTTAGTTTTCTTAATCACCTGAGTTGTTCTGTCACCCCCCTTTTTCTTTTTACAAACAAACATCTGACAAAGCATTGCTAATGCTCAACTTAGTAGTAAGACCATCCCTAAATATCTGTAAGAGTTAGTTACCTTCACTTCTTCATTCCCATAGAACCACCTTTCTCTGGCGCTCAAATAAGCACTTTTTCTGAAAGAAGATAACATTTGGTGGTGGTGGTGGTGGTGGTGGTGTTTTTTTTTTTTGTTTTGTTTTTTTTTTTTTTTTTTTTTGATTGACTTCCAACTGCAATCGATCTGCACCTCTCCGTAGACTATCAATTTGTTTTGACGACGCCCCTTAACAGAGTCAGATAATGAAATGACATCATCGGCAAACAACGGAAGGAAGATTTCAGTTGCACCAGGAATTAACTGAATACCATGCTTTCCATTATTAGAGAAATCAAAAGCAAATTCATTGATGAAAAGAGAAAATAGGAGGGGGCTAAGTAGGCATCTTTGTCTTACACATCTTGGGCATTCAAGATAGTCAGAATAGCAATACTTATTTCGTACACAAGCTAACACAAAATCATAAACAATTCGCATAACTTTTGTAAAGTTTTCCGCTTACACAACATCTTCTCAAGACTGCCCATAGAGCGTTTCTATTCACAGAGCCTTTTTGAAGTCCACAAAAGCAGTATACATTTCAGACGTTTTTAGAACAAACCTTTGCACTGTTGCATACAAGGTGAAAAAATAGTATCAACAGTACTGTGGCCTGTTCTGAATCCTGTCTGTTCTTCTATTATGTTTTGTTCTCTTTCTGCCCATTTTGAAAGTCGTTTATTTACTTACTACACTTGTTAAGGCGGCGCCACGATAGTTATTTAGCAGAATTGCGTCTTCTTTTTCATGTATTGGTACTACTGTAGATTTCGACTACTTATCTGAAGAAACCACCGAGATCAAACAGTTCATTGAAATAAATAACTAAGAAATCAGGTTCGCTTGCATATTTCAACATTTCGCCGATAATTTTGCCTGACCAGCGCTCTGTCTAGTTTGGAGATTACCAGTGCTGGCTAAAACCTCATGCCTGGAAATAGGTTCATTGAACAGAAGGTCCGACTCATCTGTTTTATCATCTTCATTGTTAACCCCGATGTGTTCACCGAGTGAAGAGACATACATATATCAAAATCAAAAACATGACAGGAAAGCTTATACCACTGTTCGATTGTAATACAATTATATATGACTGACTTTCTATTTACCGATCTAATTGTTCCCCAAAAATTACTTTGGATCATTAATTGATTGTATAAATTTACATAAATTTGTTTGATCAAACTCTTCTTTCTTCTTCTTTAACATCAATTTGTATTCTTTTTCTTTCCTTGCCTTGCTATAAGCTTATCTTTTATCTACACGTGTTTTCTTTGAAGCGAGCTTGAATATCCGTAGTAACCCCCCGACTGCTTTCTTCTTTTGATCACACTCTGTATCATACCAATCATTTGTCTTTTCCTTATTTCCCGTTACTTTGATCAAGCACGCAGCAGCGCTGCAAAGAGATTTAATCAACGGTTTAATGGAAGTATTGCTTCTTCTTCTTCTTCTTTGCGAACGCCGTGGTCTCTACACGGTCAGTCCAGCCCTCGAGGTGAACAGAGCCGTTTTATCCAGCTCTTGTAGACTGCCGCCGTTACTAGAGCTGTCTCTGTTGACCATACCTCTCTCCTTGTCTGTTCATGCAATGGACATTTTTGGAGCAAATGCTCCGCTGACTGTTTTTTCCTGCCCACAAGGACAGACTGGAGAAAGTACCACCTTGACCTTCGGTACAAGTGACTGTTAGGTCTGTTGTGCCCCCGTGCAGAGCCTAACCAGGACACTTTGTTGCTCTCTGGACAGCAGATGATAATCATCCTGGGTATCCTGGTATTGTGATAGTCCGGATGACGCTTCACATCTCGCTGCAGGTGATACTGCTCCCCTTGAGCACCCTCCCTTGCCAGGTGATCAGCTAACTCGTTGTCTGATATCCTGCAGTGGGCTGGAATCCACTAGAGCACCACTCTTCTGTCAGTAGTAACTTTCTGCAGCGCTTCGCTGAGGCTTGGGAGTGTGCTGTTCTGAAATGTCTGCAAGACAGAGAAAGGCGTCAAATAGGAAGACAGCCTGACAGGTATTACTGTCTGTGTTCTGGATGAGGGAGGCAGCCTGCAGGAGGGCTTGTTCTTCAGCTCTTAGTGCAGTGCTTTCCTGTGGCATGTCGCAGCCCTGCAAGCAGTTGTCTCT
>JADBJO010006456.1:17500-42500 GCA_016801955.1 Conus betulinus | reverse complement strand
TGTATCTCTCAGGCCTTGTTTGACGCAGGGATATATTATGAAAGGAAGCCTAGACTACAGCCCTGTCATACAGTCTCAAACCGGAATGGTTTATCCGTAGCATCATCTTAATCATCCTCATTTTCATCGATCAGCATAAAAAAAAGTCTGAAATTCTGTGGCCCTTCATGCCCTGCTCTCATGGTGACCTCAGTTTCGATGCCCTCTCCACGCCTGGGTTTGGTTCCGTCGGGGTCACCGGTATCGGTGAATCCATGGGGGCTGTCGTTTGACGGACGTGGTGGCGCCCTCCGGAGGAAGAGCTCACTCACGCCGGTTCCGCCGCGACTAAGCAATTATTGTCGTCAATAGGGGGCTTAGTAGGTGGTGTCCTGCGTATGTTGGATCAGAACAGGTGCCACTGAACACCACCGAAATGACTCGGCAGCAGTGCAGTGTCTCCTCCAGTGGGTTGCCTCTTCACGACTTGACATTGACTGCTTCCTGTGGATTGGCGGTGCCGGGGCTGCGGCGGGACTGACGGGGCTGTGGCATGGACGGGGTGTCGGAATGAGCGGCGTGGGTGCAGTGCCACTGAGGTGGCACAGAAGATAGGATGGCAAAAAAAAAAAGTAATACTGTGAAATCTTTACTGTCATGGGAATGGACATCTCTGGAGACTATAAACTTGCTGAAGGTTCATTTTGAGAAGCATTTATTATTTCCCCATTCACCCACTCAAGCACATACTGTTAGTTAGGCAGAATTATCTACCATTGCAGATATAAATGCTTATCACCCCCTATTTCTACATTCTAAAAGATAAGAATAAGTTTTGTTTCTTATTCAATATTTCTTGCAGTCATTGCAACACCAAGCTGCTCTGTAACTTGCTGGAATGGTGCTTGGTACTTATCCTCGGAATTTATTAGTTTATTGTAATTTTAGTCCCTTATGGGATTCCTTCCAAGAACTGTCCCTCAGCACTTGTGTCTTAAGAGGTTATTTTTTTTTTATATTTCTACTTTTCACAAGAAAATATAGCTTGTTTTGCTGTTTTATGATTTTCTTTTGCTTCTTAGGTGGCACCTTTGGTTGGTTTTTTGAAACCTCAACAAACATACTACGGTATTGCACACCAGCCTTTTTCTGGGATAGCATTCTTCTTAAAACCGAAAAGACAGGGATGTCAATTTACCAGTTTCCGCGGTCGCTGAGGAGAAAAACAATCGGGTGTCGAAATACCGGTATCTGACCAGGAGTTATATGTTAGTGAGCTTCCTTCCCATTGGACATTGTCTCCTGCTTTGGAGACTATAAACATGCTGAAGGTACATTTTGAGAAGCATTTATTATTCCCCATTCACCCTCTCAAGCACATACTGTTAGAATTATCTACCACTGCAGATATGAATGGCTTGTCACCCCCCTATTTCTACAATCTAAGAGATAAGATCAAACTTTGTTTCTAATTCAATATTTCTTGCAGTCATTGCAACACCAAGCTGCTCTGTAACTTGCTGGAATGGTGCTCGGTAATTATCTTTGGAATTTATATATATATATATATATATATATATATATATATATATATATATATATATATATATATATAACCAATTTAAAACTAGATATGCAAATCATAAACAGTCATTTAATAAAGAAAGATACAAAAATCAAACAGAATTGAGTAAATATATTTGGAAATCAGATAAAAAAAAATAGACTACAACATATCCTGGAAAATTTTTAAAAGATCTGCATCATATAATAACATTTCAAAAAGATGTAATTTATGTCTAACAGAAAAATATATATTATGCAAACCACAATTAGCAACTCTAAACCACCAGACAGAAATGGTTAACAATTGCAGACACAAATGGAAGTTCCTATCAGCGAACAGAAATAAAAAAAAACACATGAAAAACACTGACTGCACGTGATGGCAAACAGCGAACACCTATAACAACACTGACAGCACTGACCCCCCATATCCTGACGACTGCACCAGCAAGAAACAGCGCTGTTGATTTTTATGCTTACATTTTAATCCAACTTTTTTAACGGATGTCGCTCCAATTCGGTTGAACACTTTTTTTTTAAAAATATTGTTGGTTAGCAACACCATTTTATATATATATATATATATATATATATATATATATATATATATATATGTGTGTGTGTGTGTGTGTGTGTGTGTGTGTGTGAATACATACTCTCTCTCTCTCTCTCTCTCTCTCTCTCTCTCTCTCTCTCTCTGACCACTTTGGATAAAAGTTCATACGCGTACTTCCTCGGTTACCTTTCAGTCTCTCTCTCTCTCTCTCTCTCTCTCTCTCTCTCTCTCTCTCTCTCTAGCATGTTGTACTTCGCTGTCTTTTCAGGTTCGATCATGATGTTTGTATCTGAGACACCTCACCAGCATACCCCAAACCACAAGACGTGCAGAAGCGCACAAACCTTTGAGATCAGAGAGAGTTACGCAGAATGGAAGTACGTGCAGAATGACATGACTGAGGAGGACAAGGACTGCTGGCCTCCTTCCAGAGGCCGCTACGTCACGATACGGGAAAGATATCCAATGCATTTTGGTGAAGTACAAGTTTGGGGGACTCCAGTGTTAGGTGAGCAGAAACATGCTTAGCGTTCACACGGTATATGACGTTACGTTACCTCGGAGTCAGCTCACAGACTGCTGATCACAAAGACTTGTGTGGTGTGATATGTCACCTGATTTGTTTTGTATAGGACGGCGCTCAGTGAGCAGATTCCAGTACCTTTTTTTTTTTTTTTTTTTTTTGAACATACTCTTGTCATTGTAGAGTGCAAAGATGTCATCAATATCGATTTAATGTGCGATGATGACGTGGGCAAAAAAAAATTAAGGTCCGGACTGTCACTCAGGCCAAAATTGTCGTTACTGTAGAAAAGCTTCAGGTCGATCAAGGAACTCTGTGAAACGTTAATTTGGCTGAATACCCCCTCTTCCCCCCCCCCCCCCCTCTCTCTCTCTCTCTCTCTCTCTCTCTCTCTCTCTCTCTCTCTCTCTGTCTGTCTCAGAGAGGGAGCAAGAGAGTTAGTATTCCGTTGACATGCATAGTCTTTGATTTGTACCCGTTAAAAGTAAAACTACATTGGTTTTTCGCGCGTTTGTGTTTTGTAATTCATTCTATGTGAAATTTGCAAGTAAAAAATCTCCACTTTATACGGACGTGATGGCCAACAACATCGGAGTGGCCAAGTCTCTCTCTCTCTCTCTCTCTCTCTCTCTCTCTCTCTCTCTCTCTCTCTCTCTCTCTCTCTCTCTCTCCATCTCTCTCTTCTTATCTTCTTCTTCTTCTTCTTCTTCTTCAGAGAATTGGGAACTGCCAAAGTACAAGCAGCTCCCAGCAGTGGTGCACATGGATGGTATGGGGATGTCCACAACACAGGCACTGGGGGGGAGGGAGAAGACACGTGTCCAGAAACACACTTCCAGTGTTCTGAGGGCTACTGCATCCCTACCTACCTGCTCAACAACGGGGTCACAGACTGCCCGTTAGGAGACGATGAAGACATCAATGACCTGACCTGTCCTGGATTCTTTCGCTGTTCTGACAGTGGTGTCTGTCTTCACCCTGACTACCTCTGTGATAGTGTCTATCACTGCCCATTCAATGATGATGAACGGTACTGTGATGAGGAACAATGCCCAGAACACTGTGTGTGTGAAGGTCTGGCTTTTCACTGCCGCTCGGACATTGATTACCAAGTTCATCACAAGCTGCGCTACCTCAGTTTCTTTGGAACGAGCAAGCCAGACCTGACACATGTTGGAATTTTGAGATACCTGCTGTACCTGAACCTTTCATTATGTCAGTTGACAAACGTGACGCTTTATTCACTGAGAAATCTCCGTATTCTGGATTTAAGTCATAACAACATCAAAGATGTTGACGTTTTGGAGCTGAAGCATCTGTCTAAATTGGTTCAGCTGGATTTGTCCCACAACCCTTTATTCAACATTTTGCACTCTACGTTTTCCTACTTTGTGAGGAAGGCCGATGTGGTTCAACTAAAAAAAAGCTGATAATGGTTGGAGTTGGACTTCAGTTAATAACAAATAAAGGACTGCATGAGCTGAAGCTAATGTCAACGCTTGACATTAGAAGTAATCCATTACATACACTGCAGCCAGGAGTTTTCGGACAGCCTCTACGTGTTCTGTACACTGACAATCCAAAGTGGTGCTGCAGTTATTTTCGCGTTTCTGAATCGATAGAATGTCACGCCCCAGTGGATGAGCTGTCTTCGTGTGACGACCTCCTGAGGTCCGATGTCCTGCGCGTGTTACTGTGGCTACTGTCCTTTATGGCACTGACGGGTAACATAGGGGTGTGGGTTTACAGGATGTTCATAGAAACACAAGGCACCTCTCTGTCTTACAGAATACTGGTCTTCAACCTCAGTACAGCTGATTTTCTGATGGGAGTTTACATGGCCGTCATCGGAGTGACAGACATCACCTTCCGTGGTGTGTATGTTCAGAAAGAAGAGCAGTGGAGACACAGTGTGGTGTGCAAAACTGCCGGCTTTCTGGCCATGATGTCCAGTGAAATGTCAGCTTTCATCATGTGCCTCATCACCCTAGACCGCCTGATGTTACTGCGGTTTCCCTATAGTTCCCGTTTTCATGCCACCAGACTGTCCTCCTCTATTGCCTGCAGTGTGGCGTGGCTGACTGCGGCTGTGTTGGCTGCCTTGCCTCTCTTCCTGCCACACTGGGAGTTCTACAGTTACAACAGCATGTGTCTGCCCTTGCCAATCAGTCGCCAGCAGTTCCTGGCCAGCAGTATGCCTTTGGTGTCTTCATCGTTCTCAACTTTATCCTCTTCCTGGTCATTGCCACTGGTCAGTGGTGATCTTTCACACCGTCCGTCAGTCCTCCAGAGCTGTGCGTAAAGACACCCAGAAACAGGAAGTCACCATCGCAAGACGTCTGTTTTTCATTGCGTTCTCAGACTTCTGCTGCTGGTTTCCCATTGGCCTCATGGGACTGCTGGCTGCACGTGGCGCCCACATCCCGAACATTGTGAATGTGTGGGCCGCTGTATTTGTCATGCCTCTGAACTCTGCCATCAACCGTTTCTGTACACACTGAACACGTTCCTGGACCGACATATCAAGCACAGAAAGGAGAAACAGGTAGAGAAGATGCTGGACAAACTGAAAGGAGACATGCGAGCTTGGCCAGTGGAGAGGACAATAGAACATATCCGTACGTGTTTAGGGGTAGGTAAAGTCACGGAGACGGATCTTTTGAGAGACTGATCGATGATTTTTCCGTCATAAGAAAGATCGAAAAAAACTGAAACTCACTGAGAAGCGCCTGGCGGTGGGTCAGTGGGTAAGGAGGAAGCTCTGAAGCGGAGTCGTCACTGTCTTAGGTCTGCTTCACAGGGCGAAGAAAACATGCCATGTCATTTCAAGCCGCCTGGGGTCAGTCACCACTTGACTGGAGTTCCAAAGGAGAGTGCAACAACATGTCCAAGTGCTAGGCTTTCTCAGATCATTTTCGTCGTTCTCTGAATCACATTCATATGACAGTTTCATGATCCTTTCACAACAAAGATCAGCACTCTGTTGTTTAGATATGTCACGTGTCTACAGCTCTATGAAATGGCTATACCTTTTTTCAAATTACACCGACATATTTGAACATCTGAGACGTGATTTAGAACCCAAGTCATGTTTAGAACCCAAAGAAACGTTGGTAAGTCGATTTCTTTTCTTGTATCTGAAAGGAATTACTGACCCAATCCATGTGTCGTTGTATGAATATTAATGCAGTCAATAATACCTGTAAAATAGACACATCCACGGTTTTTTTTTTTTTTTTTTTATTGATAAGTAGATCGACAGTATTACTGGAAGATAAAACAAACGCAAAACAAGAGGCAGGGCAAAAAGTTCGCAGACACACACACACACACACACACACACACACACACACACACACACACACACACACACACACACAACACACACACACACACACACACACACACACACACACACACACACACACACACACACACGTGTGTGTCTGTGCGTGTCTGTGTGTGTCTGTGCGTCTCTGTAAATGAATGTGTGTGTGTGTGTGTGTGTGTGTGTGTGTGTGTGTGTGTGTGTGTGTGTGTGTGTGTGTGTGTGTGTGTGTGTGTGTGTGTGTGTGTGTGTGTGTGTGTGTGTGTGTGTGTGTGTGTGTGTGTGTGTGTACATAGAGAGAGGTGTGTGTACGTGTTTGTGAGTATATGTGTAAATGTATTTAGGAGGGCGCACACGTCCGTGTGTGTGTAGGTTCATGTAAGGGGGTGGGTGGGTGTGCATGCGTGCGTATGTGCATGCATGTATGTGTGTGTGTGTGTGTGTGTGTGTGTGTGTGTGTGTGTGTGTGTGTGTGTGTGTGTGTGTGTGTGTGTGTGTGTGTGTGTGTGTGTGTGTGCGAGCACGCGCGCGCGCCTGAATGCGTATTTGTTTGTGTGTATAAGTGTGTTTCTCTGTGTGCACCTGTGTTTGTGTTTGTGTGTGAGTGTGTGTGTGTGTGTGTGTGTGTGTGTGTGTGTGTGTGTGTGTGTGTGTTTGTGTGTGTCTTTTTTTTTTTTTTTTTTTTGTTTTCTATACTTGTGCGTTCATCTGCTTGTCCAGGGATATGGGTTCTTGTTCCATGGCGTGTGCTCGAACACGCGCATGTATATGCTTGTATGTGTGTGCACTTGTGTGTGTGTGTGGGGGGGGGGGGGGGGGGGGGGGGTCGGCGTGCGCGTGTGTGTGTGTGTGTGTTTGTATGTGTGTGTGTGTGTGTGCGCGCGCGCGGGCGAAGGATGGTTGAGGCGCGGGTGGTGGGGCCTGCGCATGCGTTCTTCATTGATCCCCAGCAAGATAGGGAAAGGGAGGTAAACACTGTGAACACAGTCACAGATCTGTCGAGGACCAACCCCCCCAAAAGAGCCTGTGGAGAATCGTGGTCAGCGTGTCGTGGGATGTGGACCCCAGGTCTTCAGAGGCCGTTGGTCAGCCACGTGTGATGAGGCCTGTTACCTGGCCAGACAGAACGAGGAGCAGAGCAACAGTGGACAGTGGACAGAAATAGAGGAATGGGAGGACGGGAGAGAGAGAGATGACACGAAGAAGTGCAGGAAAGGTGAAGGCAGGAAGATGAGACTGAGAAGTGGAGGGAAATGTGGAAAGAAAACGACGAGACAAAAGCCAAAGGACACTGAAAAGGGGACGATGAGACAAAGAAAATAAACGACAGGTGAAGAGGTCATGATGAGACAAAGAAGTAGACAACAAGAAAAGAATGTAGGATGAGGCAAAGGAGTTGATTAGTGGCAGAAAATGGGGATGAGGCAAAGGAGTTGATTAGTGGCAGAAAATGGAGGATGAGGCAAAGGAGTTGATTAGTGGCAGAAAAAAATGGAGGATGAGGCAAAGGAGTTGATTAGTGGCAGAAAATGGAGGATGAGGCAAAGGAGTTGATTAGTGGCAGAAAATGGAGGATGAGGCAAAGGAGTTGATTAGTGGCAGAAAATAGAGGATGAGGCAAAGGAGTTGATTAGTGGCAGAAAATGGAGGATGAGGCAAAGGAGTTGATTAGTGGCAGAAAATAGAGGATGAGGCAAAGGAGTTGATTAGTGGCAGAAAATAGAGGATGAGGCAAAAGGAGTTGATTATTAGTGGCAGAAAATAGAGGATGAGGCAAAGGAGTTGATTAGTGGCAGAAAATGGAGGATGAGGCAGAAGAGAAGATGATGAGGCAAAGAAGCAGAGGAAAAATGGACTGTGGATGATGAGACGAAAGGTAGAGGGAAGATTAAAAGAGATTGAAGAATTAAGAGAGAGAGAGAGGGGGGGGGGGGGGAGGGAAGAGAGAGGACAGGGGGGAGGGGAAGAGAGAGACAGACAGACAGACAGAGCGAGAGCGAGAGAGAGAGAGAGAGAGAGAGAGAGAGAGAGAGAGAGAGAGAAATGGTAACGGAAAAAATGTTTTATTCAGTATAGGCCACAGCCCCTTCTGAAAGGAGGAATCCATATACTATGACACTTTTGACAATGAACATACGAGATACACAAACACATTGAGAATAGAAAGAACATAACAGGTACATGCTTCATTATCAGTATTCAGCTTCTTTATAGCTGTATTAGCACGCCTTTTAAAGGCTTTGTAAAAGACACAAGCGTAAAAAATCACCATGTTGCTGTTACTGTTTGTCATTAATAAGGCCATATGGAATATATGAGAGAGAGAGAGAGAGAGAGAGAGAGAGAGAGAGAGAGAGAGAGAGAGAGAGAGATGATGATGATGATGATGATGATGATGATGATGATGATGATGACGATGGTGGTGGTGATGATGATGATGATAGCAGAATAAAGCAGAAGTTATAGGACAAAGAAGCATAAGAAAGAATCGATGATAGGATACAAAAAAACAGTAGAGAAAAAGAGAAAACTAGACAACGAGGCGAGTAAATACAGAAAAGCGGAGTAAATGAGACCAAACAGGGAAGGGGACCTAGTCTGTGGAGGAGACTTAGTGATGGCTTCAGGGTCAGAGACTGTGAGGGTCACTGTCAGCCGTCAGGGACTTTGTTGTCGTTACTAATAGACAGTGGTCATCACTGAACTATGTACTTTGGGAAGCTGTAACAAGAACAGAATGAAAAGGCGGTTGATGGAGTGTCTCCTGCTTGGTAGTTTCACGTTATGCATATGAAAAAGCATTTCAAAAATCGACCAACAACTAATGACAAAACCAAACAGCCAACTCCCACTAAATACAGCAAAAAGAGCATCAGTTCGTCTGTAGTACTAGTAATTATAATCAGCAAAAAGTAAATCAGTATCAAATCTGTTATCACATTGACAACAAAGTCGTGTTGTAAACATAAATTCCATGACCATAAAGTAAAAATGGGAATAAATACAATAACTGAAAATGATACAAAGTACATGATCAAAAAGAAAAAGGAAAAGGCCAGGTAAAAACACCACAACTTTCCCCCAAATCGACGGTGTAGCTCGTGACAGGGAGTGGGCTTAGAACAATTAGAAAAATGAGGCTAGGGATGTAGGTATGCAGTTGGAGAGGGGGTGGGGTTGAATGAGACAAGCGGAGAAAAACATTCATTTGTGTCGGGGCTCGGGAGGAGAAGTAGCCGTTGGGTGAGGAGGGATGGAGGGGAGAAAGAGGTAAAGCGCAGCTAGAAAGCTAAAACCAGACTGCGCCTTGAATGGAAGAGACCATGATGAATGAGATGCTCCATGTCACACGACAGGAATGTTTCATGAAAGCCAAAAGTATTTTTTCGAAATATATTAGACAACGTCTCCCCCCCCCCCCCCCACCCCACCCCCCTTCTGCTTTCTCATTGTGAACCTTCCTTTTCCCATATCCCTTCCCCTTTTAACATATGCACAGCAATCCAGATAAACGATTTGTGGCTTCAAGTACATAGGCAACAAACAGGTAGGGTAACACTTGCTCCCATGATGAATTAAATACATGCCCATTGCACCAAACGAATGCTGCTTACGACACCGAATGTCCTAGGAGAAAAGACAACACAGAGCAGACAGAACAAGGTGATACCCCCATTGATTTAACCAACTATGCAATTTAACGTGCTTTAAATGGGATCAGTTGGGAAACCCTGTTGGGTCAAAACAGTTTTCTTCGGTCATGGGTTTGTGACTCCTGTGGCATGATTGCTGGCATCAGGTCGGAAGTGTTGGTTCATGTATTTATTGATTGTGAATAATGTGGTCACTACAAATCCCCAAACCCCTGAAACATAGCGCCATTATTTTGACGAGAGAGAGAGAGAGAGAGAGAGAGAGAGAGAAATAGAGAGAGAGAGATTCAAGCATACAGTGATATTATGGTGAAGAAAATAGATATATAAAAGCAGAAAGCCGAACATCGAAAAATGAGACGGGAAAAAACAATACAATATAACAAATCCTCTGTATAATTGGGTCAAGGTCGAATCGAGGTCACAGGGAGGCGCATATGTGCTTTGTATTCATCTAGCCTCGTGCTTGGATCTATCAAGCCTAGTGTCGCTGTGTCATGTGTATGTGTGTGTGGTGGAATTGCTTCTTCTTTGGTGGCTTCATGCGCAGTGTTGTCTCAAAACTTAGTGGATGTGGTGTAGCGTATATGGACTAGTCCGCACGCAGTGACGCCTCCCTGATGAAACTGAAACTGAAACTGGTGGCTATATGCCGCTCCTTCCCTGAGAATATCATTACTATTCATGTTTCTCCTGTGGGCGGAAACAGGCTGTACGCCAAAGAATAATGCGCAAGGTCTGCTTCGGGAGTTGAGTAGTTTTAAGCAGGCACAAGTAGATTGCCTTCAGAATACTTGTTTTGTCTGAAAGCTGTTTTATCTTCTTTTCTTTCATATACCCTAAACAGTAAACAAGTGGGGTAGTCTTTGCTCCCATAAGGAAACCTAACACAGAGTAACTTTTATTCAAGACTGGCACGGCCTTTTAAACTTGAATAAAGTCAGACAAATACAAAGACGAACAATCTAATAGTGGGGGAAAAACAAGCGCAGGCCAACAACTAAATTGTCTTCATAGTAATGACTTGGCAGAACTTGGGAGGGGGGGGGGGGGGGGGGGGGGGGGGGGGGGGGGGGCGGCAGGAGGTTGAAGATGTAAAAACTAGGGACATGAAATTAAGAAAATATGAAAACTCTTCACTCTCTGCATAAGGGAACCATCGCAATCCCTTTTAAAGACAGATATATTTTGTATTGCCTGCTCCGAGGCCTTTCGTCCGCTGGGTCGGAAACTGATCAGGGAGACACGGCTGGCTGTGTCTGCGCTCCCGGCGTCAAATAGAGACACCACAGTCCATAATACCATGGTGTTCTCACCACCAAGGGTGCAAAAAAGAATCCAATAGCACCCCCGAAGCAGCCAGCGAAGAGTAGTAAATGAAACCAAACGAAAGTGTGGGAGGAAAAAAGTTGCTGAAAAACTACAGATATTATGCAAATAGTATAAAATGTAGGGGGCAATCTTTGAGCCTACGCCTGAGGATCCACCCAAGGATGCAAGGGAGATCAAAAGACAAACACAAAGACAGACAGAAAACAAATACAAATACCTCAATTTAATCAAAACGAAATTGAAATGAAATGAGGCAGAGAACAGCAAACAATAAACAGTAAACAAGTGGGGTAGTCTTTGCTCCAACACAGAGTAACTTTTATTCAAGACTGGCACAGCCTTTTAAACTTGAATAAAGTCAGACAAATACAAAGACGAACAATCTAATAGTGGGGGAAAAACAAGCGCAGGCCAACAACTAAATTGTCTTCATAGTAATGACTTGGCAAAACTTTGAACTTGGGGGGGGGGGGGGGGGGGGGGGGGGGGGGGGGGGGGGGGGGGGGGGGGGGGGGGGGGCAGGAGGTTGAAGATGTAAAAACTGGGACATGAAATTAAGAAAATATGAAAACTCTTCACTCTTCACTGCTGCATAAGGGAACCATCGCAATCCCTTTTAAAGGCAGATATATTTGTATTGCCTGCTCCGAGGCCTTTCGTCCGCTGGGTCGGAAACTCATCAGGGAGACACGGCTGGCTGTATCTGCGCTCCCGGCGTCAAATAGAGACACACCACAGTCCATAATACCGTGGTGTTCTCACCACCAAGGGTGCAAAAAAGAATCCAATAGCACCCCCGAAGCAGCCAGCGAAGAGTAGTAAAGGAAACCAACGAAAAGGGGAGGAAAAAAGTTGCTGAAAAACTACAGATATTATGCAAATAGTATAAAATGTAGGGGGCAATCTTTGAGCCTACGCTTGAGGATCCACCCAAGGATGCAAGGGAGATCAAAGACAAACACAAAGACAGACAGAAAAAAAATACAAATAACCTCGATTTATCAAAACGAAATTGGAAATGAAATGAGGCAGGGAACAGCAAACAATAAACAGTAAACAAGTGGGGTATCTTTGCTCCCATAAGGAAACCTAACACAGAGTAACTTTTATTCAGACTGGCACAGCCTTTTAAACTTGAATAAAGTCAGACAAATACAAGACGAACAATCTAATAGTGTGGGAAAAAAACAAGCGCAGGCCAACAACTAAATTGTCTTCATAGTAATGACTTGGCAAAACTTTGAACTTAAGGGGGGGGGGGGGGGGGGGGGGGGGGGGGGGAGGGGGGGGGGGAAGGTTGAAGATGTAAAAACTGGGAACATGAAATTAAGAAAACTCTTCACTGGCTGCATAAGGGAACCATCGCAATCCCTTTTAAAGGCAGATATATTTGTATTGCCTGCTCCGAGGCCTTTCGTCCGCTGGGTCGGAAACTCATCAGGGAGACACGGCTGGCTGTATCTGCGCTCCCCGGCGTCAAATAGAGACACACCACAGTCCATAATACCGTGGTGTTCTCACCACCAAGGGTGCAAAAAAGAATCCAATAGCACCCCCGAAGCAGCCAGCGAAGAGTAGTAAAGGAAACCAAACGAAAGTGTGGGAGGAGGAAAAAAGTTGCTGAAAAACTACAGATATTATGCAAATAGTATAAAATGTAGGGGGCAATCTTTGAGCCTACGCTTGAGGATCCACCCAAGGATGCAAGGGAGATCAAAAGACAACACAAAGACAGACAGAAACAAATACAAATAACCTCGATTTAATCAAAACGAAATTGGAAATGAAATGAGGCAGGGAACAGCAAACAATAAACAGTAAACAAGTGGGGTAGTCTTTGCTCCCATAAGGAACTAACACAGAGTAACTTTTATTCAAGACTGGCACAGCCTTTTAAACTTGAATAAAGTCAGACAAATACAAAGACGAACAATCTAATAGTGGGGGAAAAACAAGCGCAGGCCAACAACTAAATTGTCTTCATAGTAATGACTTGGCAAAACTTGAACTTAAGGGGGGGGGGGGGGGGGGGGGGGGGGGGGGCAGCAGGAGGTTGAAGATGTAAAAAACTGGGACGTGAAATTAAGAAAATATGAAAACTCTTCACTGGCTGCATAAGGGAACCATCGCAATCCCTTTTAAAGGCAGATATATTTGTATTGCCTGCTCCGAGGCCTTTCGTCCGCTGGGTGGTGAGAACACACCACGGTATTATGGACTGTGGTGTGTCTCTATTTGACGCCAGGAGCGCAGATACAGCCAGCCGTGTCTCCCTGATGAGTTTTCCGACCCAGCGGACGAAAGGCCTCGGAGCAGGCAATACAAAATATATCTGCCTTTAAAAGGGATTGCGATGGTTCCCTTATGCAGCCAGTGAAGAGTTTTCATATTTTCTTAATTTTCATTTTCCCAGTTTTTTTACATCTTCAACCTCCTGCCCCCCCCCCCCCCCCCCCCCCCCCCCCCCCCCCTCCTTAAGTTCAAAGTTCTGCCAAGTCATTACTATGAAGACAATTTAGTTTGTTGGCCTGCGCTTGTTTTTTCCCCCACTATTAGATTGTTCGTCTTTGTATTTGTCTGACTTTATTCAAGTTTAAAAGGCTGTGCCAGTCTTGAATAAAAGTTTTGGTTTCCTTTACTACTCTTCGCTGGCTGCTTCAGGGGTGCTATTGGATTCTTTTTTGCACCCTTGGTGGTGAGAACACCACGGTATTATGGACTGTGGTGTGTCTCTATTTGACGCCGGGAGCGCAGATACAGCCAGCCGTGTCTCCCTGATCAGTTTTCCGACCCAGCGGACGAAAGGCCTCGGAGCAGGCAATACAAATATATCTGTCTTTAAAAGGATTGATTGCGATGGTTCCCTTATGCAGCCAGTGAAGAGTTTTCATATTTTCTTAATTTCATGTGTCCCTAGTTTTTACATCTTCAACCTCCTGCCGCCCCCCCCCCCCCCCCCCCCCCCCCCCCCCCCCCCCAAGTTCAAAGTTCTGCCAAGTTATTACTATGAAGACAATTTAGTTGTTTGGCCTGCGCTTGTTTTTTCCCCCACTATTAGATTGTTCGTCTTTGTATTTGTCTGACTTTATTCAAGTTTAAAAGACTGTGCCAGTCTTGAATAAAAGTTACTCTGTGTTAGGTTTCCTTATGGGAGCAAAGACTACCCCACTTGTTTTACTGTTTATTGTTTGCTGTTCCCTGCCTCATTTCATTTCCAATTTCATATACCCATCAAGGTGCATACCAGATGGTTCCAAGCAAACAGATTAAAATGAAAGGAATGGGACTATTTGCGAAGAACCAGCTGGCGCGAAGACAGGGTCACTAGTGAGTGAGAAAGCCTGGAATCTGACGTCAGCTAAGGGGATCAGGAAGGTCATGTATTTGAAGATTGTGAATCATGTCATAAGTGGAAATCTCAAAGAACAAGTGAAATAATTGATTGGGTTGGGGGGGGGAGGGAGGTTGTTCTTTTTTTCAATTTTCAGTTTGATCTCAAACGCTAGCTGAAACTTATGCAAAACCTCAAAACACTTACATGGATTGTATACCAATTTAAAGCAAAATCCTAATTGTGATGATGGCCTGTACATGAACTTTGACATTTTTCAAATTTCGTTTAAAAACTAGCATGGAACCCTCCCTGTTATCAGTTTTAAGTAGAACACACACACACACACACACACCAATGAGGTTACATAGAGTGATAAACCGTTGTTAGTGTTTCTTTTTTTTTTTCAATTCCAGCACTTTTTTTTTCCCCTTTTCACCATTACTCTTATTTACATACTCAGTTTTTTTTAGTTATATTCTGTTTCATAGCAAAATAATAATGTGTGATTCTTTCTTGGGTTTTGTTTTTTCTTAGAAGTTTTGGTATTTAGGGACTAATACTTATCCAGAAAGTAGACCAAAACACAATAAGTCTATGCATAGTGAATAGAGTGTGTGTATACGTCTGTGTATTCCCTCTTCCCCACCCCCCTCTTATTCCCCTCACCCTCGCCCTTGGACACACACACACACACACACACACACACACACACACACACACACACACACACACACACACACACACACACACACACACACACGCACACTGCATACATGGGTAGTAATCAAACAAGTTTCTGGGCTGTTATATAGTTTAGATAACTGATCTTCAAAACATTGCTTCTAAAATATGGCTGTTAATGAATGTAAACAGATCACATGGGCCTATATTGCAGTTTGAAAGCCTAGAAACCAACCATAAGTGAAACAGACGAACAAAAATGACTGTAGTAGTCTGAGAGGATTTTAGAAGAATAGAGTGTTAGAAGAAAGTACACAGCGCCACGATTTGAAGGTAGAAGGGGGAAGGCGGATTTCTGCACTGGTCGTTTCCTGTTTCGCACTGTTTAATCATTGGAGTATGCACTGGTATGGAAATAGACTCTTAAGTAATTGACATTAAAATGCGTGCATTCTGCCGTACAGGAAAACACTTTTGGTGCTTGTCACAGCTTGACAGGAAATCACAATAACCAAAAGTGGTTAGAGCCTCAATAAGGTCTTGAAAAGAAACTGATAATTCTTTTTATCTTTCTCCACCATTGCAGCGAAAGTCATAAATGTCTTGTGTCTTACTACATACAATGAATAGTTCTTTGCAGTCAACAGTACACATTAGATTACTCATGTACAGTTGGAAAGGCAGTTATAATATTGTAATATGTGAATGTTCACATTCTATGAAACAACAGAAAAGGATGATTGTTGCCACACTGGACGAAAACAAAAGCCCTCAAATTCTCACATTCTGTGAAACAACAGAAAAGGATGATTGTTGCCACAGCTGGACAGAAAAAAAAAAGAGAAAAAAGACATTCCTCAAATTCTCGCATTCTTGTGAAACAGCAGAGAAGGATGATTATTGCTACACTGGATGGACAAAAAATCCCTCAAATGTCACACGTTTTGACAGAACAGGTAAGGTTGACTGTCGCCACAGCTGGACGATAGAAAGAAAAAAAAACTCCACAATAAACAATAGAGAGAAAGATCTCGAAAGGTTAATAATTTTGTGTTTCATCCTCATAACACACCAGTTCACATGATTACACAAAGACACCCGAGCACTTATACTTGCAGGTCTGTCAAACTCTCGTTTGATTCTTTCTATATAGACACCTAAAAATAAGTTCTGGAATGCTGTGGTATCGCCACCTACAAAATACTGACTTTTACGCTTCTCTTTGGAAGCCGGAATGGTTGCCAGTATCGTTGGCTCAATTTCGTATTCTTCCGCTATTCTCTTCTTCTATTTTGCTAGATTGCTTTCAACTTCCTGAATAATTTCAATTTTTTTTTTTTTTTTCAGCGACAGACGTTTTTGCGACATGCAGACACCATGAAGAAATGGCCCATTAAATCGAAGCCTGACCCCCTCCTTCCCCTTCACTCCATCCTCGTCCCTTTAGCCCCCCCCCCCCCCCCCCCCCCCCCCCCCCCCCCCCCCCCCCCCCCCCCCCCACCCCTACAATCTCTGAACTTGACCTCATGTGAGTCGACTGCTCTGCTTCGAAAATCACAGGCACTCGGATTACAGGACATGAGAATGCCATTTCATTGCTTACAAATGGCAGAGGTGACGTTAACCATACAACAAACATACAATAAAAAAAATACTCTTTACTCTCAGTCTACCTATGTGAAGCCGTGTAAGCAAATGAAACCATCTTAGGTTATGCAGCTAATCAAACATATAGTTAGACGTGTGAGTTCTATTTAGAGCAACGCATAGAAAGCTCTTCATCTCATGTGCTATGCGGGCACTCCTCCATCTCCCTAGAATAGCATGATTCAGTTGGCATCGCAGCGTCAAACCTTGTGTTGCTGCGAAGGGAACAAGAGCATAATAAAGGAATTTAAACTTGTCGACTCTCTGACCCCCTCTTTTGGAAAGAACCTTCCATCTCGACCTCCATAAGTATGACTCACTTCTATGTTCACCCATTATACAATTCACTTTAGTGAATTTGACTCGTCATTCTTTTCTTCCTCTTCCCCTTCTTCTGTTTCTCTTTCTTTCCCCTCAATGATTCTGAATTGATTAATATTTTGACGTCCTGATTCTCATGTGCATTGCTCTCTTTTATGTTTTTATAGCTGCGAGTGAAATATCTGCCAGAGAAATGCAAGGAAGACTATATTAAATGTATTGTATCTTGCTCTTCATAAGTCTAATTGGAAACCATAATCTATCCTGGTTAGTTCACAGACAGTGCAAAATAACAAAAGCTTGAGCTAGTTTACACCACTTCAACCTTTGTTGTTCATTATCCTGTCAATTTTTTTCGAAAGGAGCAAAAGATATGGGCGTTTGATAAGGAAGAAGCTGTAATACAAGCCAGAAAACGACTGTCTTGTTGTTATTATTATGGAGAATGAGTCAAAAGTAAAGTCTCTGATTCTAGAGGTCTTACAGAGGAATAGTGTCAGTATGAGTACAGACGCCGTCGTTTGACCTCTTTAACTTGTAGATTCAGCACACATAAAATAACAACAACACAAACAATAACAATGAACTAGAAAACAACAGCAGTGGCAACAAAAACAACAATACATCATCGACAACAACAACAACAACAACAACAACAACAAAATCCTGAGCTGGGTGTGCATCATCACGATGCTTCTGAAGCAGATGAGGGCAGGGTCATCTTCGTCAATCTTATCACCGACGTTAACCTGAGTTTGTTTCTTATTCTTATGAATTTACAAACCCCAGTCATCACAAACTTACCTTCAAATTTATTGGATGTGTTTTGTATCCATAGTAGCTTTTTTCACACACATCAGGAGTCTGACATTTTCTGCCTACACTGGCCAAAAAAAAATGACAAAGGGTAAGCTACAGGACAGCAAAGGGAAGTCATAAGTGTGGAGATATCAACTTTGCAGTGTTTTTATGCACAGCACAGCCAACCTTAGAGGGAACGTGGTAGTGGTTTCCCTACCATGGCCTAGGCATGTTTTGCTTGTTTATCTGTGTGCTCTACATGCTTGTGAAGCATGCTGATACTGATTCTATCACAGCCACACCATGATTTTTAGTAAAACAAGATTTTAGCATGCTACACATGCAGATGTCAGTTATAAACAATGAAATGCTTCCTACCTGACCTTGTAATTTCCCCCGTTCAAATCATTTGAAACTGATGTCACGTCACTGTCAACTGGATGTCACATATACACACACAAATCCTGTCGCATTTTCATCTTTGTGGTGAGCCTACACACAATTTAGTAACATCAGTTTGAACTTGGGAGTGGGAGAGAGAGAGAGAGAGGGAGAGTGAGAGAGAGAGAGAGCACACACACACACACACACACACACACACACACACACACACACACACACACACACACACACTGAGAGAAACCCACACACTAATAACAGTGGTATATAAACAGATGGATCACACACACACACACACACACACACACATACACACACACACGCACGCGCGCGCGCACGCACACACACACACACACACACAC
The DNA here is from genome assembly GCA_016801955.1 of Conus betulinus. Lineage (NCBI taxonomy): Eukaryota > Metazoa > Mollusca > Gastropoda > Neogastropoda > Conidae > Conus > Conus betulinus. The sequence continues at coordinate 24,018 of JADBJO010006456.1, read as the reverse complement.
ACACACACACACACACACACACACACACACACACATTGAGAGAAACCCACACACTAATAACAGTGGTATATAAACAGATGGATCACACACACACACACACACACACACACACACACACACACACACACACACACACACACACACACACACACACTTCTTCCGTCTGCTCCCTCTCCCCCCCCCCCATGTAGATACTAACGCAAGTGCATGTGGATCGTTTACAAAGGCCACCTCAATATCTTTACCTCTCCTTGTCTCGTTTTTTTGTTTTTTTCAGTTTATGGTAGCATTTTATGCAGATAGACTTGGACTGTGTGCCTTCTTCATCTCCATGAATATCTAGACTAAAATACTGCAACAAATCATTGGAGAAGTTGACACAAAGTTTAGCATTTAATCATTTATCTTTTAGCTTTCTGTGCACATGATCGCCGCACACACGACACAACAAATCGACACGTCTTTTGTGTTCACCGAAGTTGTGTGCAAATGCCTCCACCACTGTTGGCTCTACAAACATGCACACACATACAAAAGATCGGAATGAAGTAGCCTACAAGTAAACAACAAGACTAGCCAGTGCAGGGTCAGTCACACGCACACACACATACACACACACAAGCGCACGTGCGCTAGCGCGCGCACACAGAGAGAGAGAGAGAGAGAGAGAGAGAGAGACGAGAGAGAGAGAGAGAGAGAGCACTGGGCTATACAGAGCCGCCTAGCCCTGCATTTCACTGACATCACTGCCCAGCCAACTGATGAGAAGGCACAACACCCGAAAAAAAACAACTGAATGATGTACACTAACGCACGAAGTGCATAAGTTATATCAAACGGCACAAAGAAGAAGCACAGCACACAAATCACACACAGAGTAAATTATATCCCGTTTATGGGATGTGTAAGCGTAATAAAGCATGAAAAACAAGAGAAATCATCAGCACAAGAATCACGCAGTAGTCCTTGTCTGCACATGCCAAGAGCGCTGTTCCCACACTCTGCCTTTCATTCCACAGCGGTGAAGGTCACAGCGTGGGGTCATCAGCAGGGCATGTAAGCCAGAAACTAAAGAGGGCAATTTTCATCTGGGCCCGACGGCTGTGCAGTGTCAGCATACCAGACCCAAAGGTTCTAGTCAAGCACTCTCAGACACTGAAGTCAGGACTTGGTGAGGAATCGGCAGTTAAATCGTCACGTCATAGCCTTTTATTATATTGTCAAATACGACCACTAGCTTAAGGTACTGTTTCAGGATAAGTTCCTATTACACATTGACTGGTCCCACATGTTCAGTTTTTTTTGGTCTTTGATGCTGATAGGGGCTCATTTGTTTGTTTGTTTGTTTGGAGAAACTTCTGCTCCAGGCCGACGTCTAAAACATCCAAGAACAAGGTGTGGAACATCATCAAGAAAATCAAAGGGAAGAACACCAAACTGTCAATTCATCACCTGAAACTTGCTGATGCTCTGATACCTGACTAAAAAGCTGTTGGCAATCTGCTGGCCTCCACCATTCAACCGAACTCATCATCCTCAAGTAAATCTGTAGCATTTTTAAGAAACAAACTATGGGTGTGTAGTGTATGGCTCGGCCAGACCATCCTACCTGAAACATCCATCATGTCATGTTCCACTCACTATCCACCATCAAGGGCTTTGATTGTGTTTGGGAGCATTCTGCACCACCCCTGTCTATAACCTGCATGCTGAGGCAGGAGAAGCATCCTTCTCAAATTGTCAACTGAAGCTTGCCTTGAACTACTGTATCTCATCTGAACCTCAGAACCGCACATATCACACAGTTTTTTGACCCTAAGTTTCAAAAGAAATTCGATGACCACCCCAGTTCCATTCCACCCTTGGGAATTCGTATTCTTCCCCGTTTGAACAAAACAGATACAGACCTTGGAGTAGTTCGTGATTTATCCAAGTTCCTGATGACCCTCTATGGACTATCTTCACTCCAGAGATCCGGTTTGATTTAGCCTCATACCAGAAAGATTCCACTAGTTCCTTGGCATACAAGTCCCTTTTGCTGAACCATCTTCAAAGTTTTCATCCTTCAAAGAATTTTCACTGACGATTCCAAATCTGAAGGAGTTTCCTCTGCTGTGTTCTGTGCAGTAGATCCCCCCTCAGAGATGTACCGAACACATTCCCACCAATAGCTCCATCTACACTGCTGAGCTGACAGCCTTAGTCATGGCTTAAAGCTCAAGCACCCTCAGCTGCTGAAAGACTCCAAACTGTATACCTCTCTGAAATCAGACAGATACAACATAATATTTTTTTGCTTGGGTTCCCAGCCATCTGGGCATTTGAGGCAACGAGGTGGTTGATTAACTTGCCAATAGTGTCACAAAGGAAACGTTGAGCAGGTTGTCTATCCCTAACACTGATCTGAAACCCAAAACGCAGGCTTATGTCAAAGACCTCTGGTGAGAGGAATGGTACATGCAGACGGATAGCAAACTGTACAAAATCCATCCTACCTGAAAGAGTTTTTACCATGTTCCAAAGGTGGCTGTAAAGACGAAACAATCTTGTGCCGTTTGCATACAGGCCACTTGTTTTACACTTATTCTTATCTTTTAAAAGGTGAAGAAGCTCCGTGATGCATTCCATGTCATGTTCCGCTCAAAGTTAGACATATTCTTTTAGAATGTTAGGACTTGCACGATTTGAGACATAAACACTTTGCAGCAGATTCCATGAAAGCTTTGTTCAGGGATGTCCCACCTGATGTGATCTTTGATGTTTCTGAAAGAGATTAAAATTTTTCATCTGTTCTAAGATTTTACGGATGAAAGATTTTTAACCAAGTTTCAGGTGTTTTCAGAAGGTGTATTTTAAAGAGATGTGTGAATGGTGTTTTTTTATGACACGTGAGTTGACTTCAACGTAATGACAGCCCTGGTATGGCCTTTTGCGATCAGCTGGGCTGTAAGCAACATTACTTTACCTTGCTTGCTTGCTTGTTTGCCTGCGTGTGTGTTTCTTTGTTTGTTTGCTTTCATCTGACACAAGATGTCAGCTCCTAGGCTCCTTAATGACTACAACAATCGCTTTGTCACGGAGCCAGTGTAAGTAAGCATCATTCTCAGAGTGCCGTCACTCTATCCATCCAATTACAGTTAGCATGGGCTTCCCAGTACTGATGATTTTGACAGAAGTTCAAATAGAAGTGAAGGGTTAATAATTATGGACTGAAATGACACTGAGATGCGTGCTTCTAAAGGCCTGGATATTCCAGATGCTTTATCATGATTATCACTGAGAAGCATGATCAAGATAATGGCATGGATTTCCAGCCCGCTCCAAGACGATTTCGGTCATGACACATTCCACCATCCATTGCATCAGAGACATACAGACACCTACATTGTTGGTCAGGATATCTGAGCAACATTCTCAGAGCCACGTTCATTGAGTGGATGGAACTTCACTGCGTGGTTCACGTCTTTCAAGTCGAGTCCATTGTTAATAAACTTTCCACAGACAATATGACATGATGAAAGCCAAGGCAAAAAGTCCTCCAAAATGCCGCTGAAGGGATTTGAATCCATGACTTCCCCAGCCTGCAGTGCGCGATGCTACAATAACAGCTAGATCAGAGCGGCTGGTTGTTGGATAGGCTGGGAGTTATAGCATGTTTCCTATCTGAACGGATCTCACATACTGTGGATTCTGTGTTTTGTTGCGCTTTTGTTCCATGTTCACTTGTATAGTTATGTAGTAGCTGATCCAAATATTGCTCAATGACCACGAGACCACAAGTAAAAGCCATATATCATACTCATACTTGAGGTATTTGGTGAACGATCCTTTTAAGATCAGAAATGTGTGTATAATATTGATGCTGTCACGGCTACTATGGCACACACAATAAACATTTGGGATGAAATTTTTATGGGTGCTGCCTCAAGGGACTGAAAAGATGCTGAAAGTCAAGGGTCAGTTGTAGGAAATTTACTCCATATAGCTGTCGTCGCGATGGTCCATGTAATACCCCCCCCCCCTCCCCCCCCCCCCCCCCCCCCCTCCCCCCCCCCCCCCCAAAAAAAATCAATAGTAGTAAATAAAGAAATGAATAAGCTGTGCATGTTTATCGACTGCAGTGATATAAGCCAGTCATGGAAAACGTGACCCGAGTCATCCGTGGATACGAATTATCCATCTGGACAACATCAACTGCATAAGAATCCGATGGTGGTCGCCATGACACTCAGTTACTGGTAAACCTGAATAAGAAGCCTAGAAAGAACGAATCTCTTCCAGGGACGGAAAACCTTATGATTATTGGCACCGGTGGGGCCAGAACAATGCCAGCAACGGCGACTGTATTATCCTTCAACCTGGGCCATTAAGCTAGAGCAGCGACTCCTCTTCAACGAAGGCAAACATATATGCTTTTGTTTGTCAATGACCTGGAAAGGTCAGCTTTGGGCAATGCATTTGCCATCAAAACTCGGTGTTACAACCTCAGTTTGCAAAGGCTTAGACTGAAGTGGGAAAGAAAGCCAACCGGTTTGGATTTGCGCCCCATTCTGTGACACAATGACTTATCCCTCTCCGGCGATTCTGGTCCAGTTATCAGGGGACATAATGGTAACAATTAGATGCCACCCAGAGCCTCGAATGCCCTCACAGCTGTCCCAGGCCGACCAGGAGGACGCAATCACCAAGGTCCAGGTGATGAAAATTGACCTTATCTATCCCCTTGATAATGATGAAATAACCATTCAGAAGAACTACAGCAACAGCAGCAGCAACAACAACAACAACAACAACGACGACGACGACGACAACGACGCCGGCGATGATGACGTCGACAACAGGACGACGATATAACAACAATAACAAACAACATGATAATACCCTTACTGAATCCTGTAACTGCTGAAACTAAACTGAACGGAACGGAACTGAATCAAGTCGGTATATACAGACTATAAGGAGAGTAGCATGCCTTCAGTTATATCTAGAGGTACATTTGCTTCACCTGAATAATAGCATCCCATCCCAACAAGACGGACAGTAATACATGGGACTCAATCTGTCTGCCCCATCCAGTCACAAAAATGTAATAATTTCTCAGTAAACAGGGTATTTGCAGATCATTGTCGAAACAATGACCTTGGTAGTAACCCTGCGTAGTAACCAAACTGTAAAGTACTTAGAATTTAGTATAAAGTATCGAACTGTTCGTAGTTGTCTTAACCGTAAAAAATGGCAGCTGTCTTAACATTAAAGATGACATGAGATAATTATTTTGATTATGTCTTTAGGAAAGTCAGGGACAAGGTTTAACGTTTAATTGCTACTAATAGATTGCATTGCCAATGGAAATTCAGAATTCAGAATTCAGAATTCACGCGCGGAGAATCCGCCGCGCCATTTATTGTGAGACACCCTGTCCATACACAAAGAATCCGTGTCAAATTGGGTCACACAGGCACCATTACTCCATTTTTACATGTACACATAATACACTTGAATTTAGCAATTAACCACTATAGACCTAATTAAAGAGTACTAACAACATGTGTTTATACACACATAGAACATAAGGTTCATATAGAATAGTTCAACGAGGTAGCAATTCCTTAATCTGCCTCTTTTCTTTCCGTACAGCGTGGCTCGCACTCAAAGCCTGCTATTTGGCCGCTTTTGCTGTTCACTGATATCTGGCTTGTACTCCATGCGTCGCTATGTACTCTTATTTTACTATGTTTATGTTGATTGCATCAGCTTCTCTCTGTGTTTCATAGCATAGTAAGTGAACATAGCAATGTCTCGTAGTATTTCAATATTGTCATTCTGTAATATTCTGTGAAGGGTGATAGTTTGCATATTATTAAAGTGCTTGTGGATATATTTAGCTCTAAATGTATTATAACTGGGACATGCTGTTAAGAAATGAAGTTCAGTTTCTACTTCGGGACAAAAAGGGCAAGATGTTAATGCTGTACTACTGTCAGTGTATTTTTTATTGACATGGAGTTCACTTGTACCTATTCTTAGCCTTGTCAGAGCATTTCTAAATTTAGCAATGGTAATTACATGCAGATATTTTTCTGTTTGATGAAGAAATTTAAATGTGTTGTAAATTAGAAAACGATCACTATTTTCATTCTTTTCATGCCAGTTTTGTTTGTAACAGTCTATCATTCTTTGTTTCAGTAAAGCAATGAAGCTATTTTCATTACCTACTCCTTCGAATAACCAAACTTCTGAAAATCCAAAACGGTCTAGACAATTTTTTATGCCGAACGCCCAATTATGTATTTTATTTATTTCGGTTTTCTCTCTTTCGTAAGCTAGTCTAGGTAATCTATTTGGGTCCATCTTCAGAATTCTGAACCAATAGCGTATTGCCCTAATTGTACTATCCACAATTAGCGGATATCTACCTCACTTGCGCATCAAAGAGTTTAAAATAGATTTTTTGAGAGAGAGAGAGAGAGAGAGAGAGAGAGAGAGAGAGCGAGAGAGAGAGAGAGAGAGCGAGAGAG
>JADBJO010006456.1:0-12500 GCA_016801955.1 Conus betulinus | reverse complement strand
AATGAGCTTCCAACCCTGAAGTGTTCTCTTTTTCTTTCTTTTTTTTTCACAGGGCGCACGGAAGTTAGATTATTCACTTAACTACTGTTCAATGTATGTTTTGAACGAAAATACCTCTTAGTGAGAAAAAAAAAGTTAGAATTAAAATGCACATATGTGCTGAACAAATGTTCAGTTAAAACAGATTTGTGACCAGTATCATCGACGTAGAAAATAAAACTACCAAACATGTTTGAGCTTTCAGGAGACAAGGTTGTGAGGTCAGCTAACCAAAGAAAATAGAAAATAGAAAGCTGGGGACACGGTGGACATGACAATGGAAAACACGAACACTGGAAACACACCTGACAACACATCACCAGACAACGACTACAATGAAATGATTGTTTCCAATTTAACCAGTTTTCTAACAACGTCGGTGTTTGTTACACAAAATATATCTGCGCCATTGACAACCGATTCTTAATTTGTTTAAAACAGAAATGACTGTCCATGAAATGATCGTTTCCACCATGTAGTTGGAAGCCAAATTATTGACTTTGTAGTCAGCACAGCCCTCCCTTCTGTGCGTGTGGAGTGAAATCTTGGAACATCTACTGTTCTCTCTAGCCCTTTATTGCTTTGTTTACACTCTTGCTTGTGCAGATCTATTGCACTCTCAGTTTTGATAATCAGACGACTGCATTCTCAACGAATGCTTTCGAAATTGGCTTCTTTTTGACAAACACGAAAACAGATATTCTATGCCCATCTGCCCTTTATATAACCTATGTTTGCTTGATTGTGATGATTATTATCATTGATATAATAACGATGCATTTTGTATTTCATAACCCTTGAACAGAAACATTTCCAATGTCAGTCGAAAAACACCTCACAGTGTTATACACAGTCACCTCTGTTGACGTCACTGACAGAGGAAATCTGAGTTATCTGTACTTGAGTAAAACCTTTGCCAAACCAGACCATGGTTGTTTCAATAAGTTTTATTTGTGAAATCCAGGAACACGTCCTTAAATTGATCAAGAGAAGTGTTTCTGTTGATTGCGTTGTGTCATTTTACTTAAATCATGAGCCAGGCTCAGATTTAACATTCTTCATTAGCATGCTATCATATTTCAATTAATTTCAGTTACTAAATAATTCAAACTGTCGTCGCCTTTTTGTCCATTTTTTTGTAAAGACAAATAGCTGAAAGTACCAGAACACAGTTTGTGTTTTTAACTTCAACATATACCCAGTTCTTTTCATTCTGTGTGTCTTGATGTGTTCGAAGAATGCATACCTCCCTGACCATACAAAAAGAGAAATAGATGCTGTATACCTTGACGCCAGAAAACATAGCAAGTACTGGTAACCTGCGGATGAAACAGGAACAACAGACCGCGCTAGATACATTTCTGTCATGTGCAATGGCCTAGGATATCAGGGGGCGCATTTGGTAATGTATCTTCATGAATATTTCTTCGGTGCAGATCACAAGTTCCAAACAACGTTGACATCGTTTCTCCCTGAGGCCAATAACAATGCTGCCTGTACCCGACCAAATGGCCTTCAAACACCAAAATGACGATTTGTAACAGCCCACTTTCAAAACAGTGAGTCTCAACTGCGTTTGTGCGGCTACTTGTTCAACCAAGATCAAAATCTTTCCCTCGTACAATACGGAACAGACAATCCTCTGTGATCACGATAAAGTATTTTGATGAACATTCATGAGCAAGGCGTAGCGTACTTTTTTCAAATATGGTTTCAAAGTACTGTCATTGTTTGCAAAGAAGACCATTTATCTCCAAAACTGTATTGAAGTTTTTTTTTTAAGACGAGATGTTTTCAAAGGTTTTGAAAACGATTTTTTTTCTTTTTAGCTAGATAGAGCGCTGGCAGAGATATCAAAGACGAGCTGCGGTTCACGTACAAAAGTAACACAATTTCTCCCATGCAGTTTTCATGCTTAGCGGGCTGAACAAAATGAAAATGAGCTTTGCATCAATGATACACGGTGTGAAACGCCTGTGAAGTATAATGAAGACACAAAGAGATGTGGCAAAAGAAAGGTCACAATGGACAACCTGAGAATATGGCAGTTCTGGATTTTCCGCCTGTATTGGTACGAGTGGACAAACGATTTCAACTCCTGTATTTGTACGTTCGGTACGATATGAAAGTACGGCAGAAAACGGATTTTCTAAGAAAAGACTGATAGGAGTTTATTAAGCACGAGAACGTGCACAGAGGCTTTCTCATGGTAGAGTGGTATATAACATATACCTTTAAAATCACCATCATCTTTTAATTGTTTGTTGCAAAGTGAGGTGTCTGAAATTTGACTATTATTTGTTTGCTTGTGTGTTTCTTTATTTGTTTGTCTCTTTCTTGAAGAGAAACGTCGTAAAAGCCCATTCTGCGTGAGCATGAACCTCTGCTGAGCGAATGCACACGAGTCTGTTTAGGAGGGTTGTGAACAGAAGGTCTGTTTGTTCCTCATTGTACAAAATGGCCATGGTTTGCACTTGAGGAACCTCTAGATTTATTATTCCCTAGACACACCCAACTCATATTCCACGCATTTTCAGACTGTATGCCTTTGACCACATTTCAGAAGAAATATGAATGTTGATGCAAAATAATGATAAAGAGATAGACAGAGCTTAATGGTCTTTGTTTCCACACTTCTAAACCACATGTTCTTTATTTGTGTCTGAATACGCCAGACTAGAGTGTCAAGCAAGTTTGCATGTTTGTCTTCTTGATTCCAATCACTTGTTTCCGTCATCTTGTTTCTTTCCTTTGCGTTGTGAAACGCTATGTTGATTTTCCGATTTATTCAACTAACACGTGGAATACTGCCCTGTTCTGTTGATTTATGACCGACACATCGATAAAAAAAAAAAAAAAGCACTAGACTACTATTTATGTAGAGTATAACATAGTTACTTTTGGCATTGGTTGCAGGTTGGTAGAGAAAAAAAATAAACAAGACTGACTCTCCTACAAACAGGTGAAAAATATTCTTTGGTTTTTCTTCTGTTATTTCTCCTCACAAATTTAACATTCAACTCAATGAATGAATGCCCGCTCATGTGCGTACGTGCGTGCGTGCGTGCGTGCGTGCGCGCGCGCGCGCGCGCGCGCGCGCGCGCACGCGTGTGTGTGTGTGTGTGTGTGTGTGTGTGTGTGTGTGTGTGTGTCCCAAATGATTACTGGCACTTTGTATGAAACTGACCCAGTTGTTTAGTTTTAGCCAGTGACATCTGCAAGCAGTAATAAAACCTGTCAGCAGCTCAGCCAATGTGCAGAACTCACGTGGATACACAATCCAATGTAATGATTTGTAGCACCCAAACTTATTTGCTCTCCTAAACTGTTTTCTGTTAACCTTTTGTTTCATGTGGTTGGGTTTTGTGAAACTAGACATTCATCTTACACATTCTCTCTCTCTCTCTCTCTCTCTCTCTCTCTCTCTCTCTCTCTCTCTCTCTCTCTCTCTCTCTCTCTCTCCTTCCATATCTTCACCAATGATGCATTTTCCCGTATTTATACATGTGCTTTTAATGGCTCTTTGCTCTGTGAATATATTTGTCTCTGCAGTCTTGTCTATCCACATACATTGTAAGCGTCTCCTGATAATAATGTGGCGATGTAATTCCCTTGCCACATGACCTACGTCCTGAACTCGAGCGATTAGATCAGTTCGCTTAACGTAGCTGTCTCTTCGATCGAGTCTTCAGCAATTGTGTCACCATTTAAAAGCTAGGCTACAGTCGTTACAAACTGAGTTGAATTCCCTTACTTTGTCACAGTTGATGTTGCAAAGTATTGGAAACAGAACACTTGCCGTGAAAACTGTGCACTTTTGCAGCAAGTTGATGTTCAGACTGTCATCATTTCGTTCTCATTGACAGTCCGTCCTCATGTCAGCGTTTTACGGTGTTTGAATCTTAGAACATGACTGAACTTTTAACTTCTTGTGACACGCTGTGCGAAATTCAATTAATTATTATGTTTCTTTGGAATCTCCGTGCAGTCTTCGAGGTTTATAATAGTTTTGTGAGCATACTAAATCCTCTTTCTCTTCAAAATGCGAACCTTGCTTTGTTCCCTTGAGTGTGTTGATGTTAGAATCCAAGATACTGAGTTGTGAATGATGCAGAATGTGTGTCCGTTATCACAGTGCATCCATGATTCCTTTTCGGGTTTATCTTCTGTCTTAGCCTTGAACAAGCACTGAACGTTTGTCGCCCGTTTAACTTCCCTATGCCAGTGCTGCAACGTGAAGAATGTGTCACACGGACCGAGTAATAAATGTACTTTAAATTTGTGAGCGTACTGTTGCATGTTTACCCAGTAGATCTAGTGCACTTTAGAAACTTCTGTTCTACACAAGGAAGTGAGTGTCGGTCAGTTTATGACTGTAATGCTGTACGGCGGGGGTTCTATTTCGAAAAATCATGCACTTCATGCAACAAGCATCAAATCTGGCAGAGATGACCCGTTTCATGTCCTGAACAAAACATGATTTAGAGCCACCATGAACAATTTGTAAAAAACGTGTTTTGGGGGGCATTTTGTCCGACACAGAAATTGGAATATATTTGGCATAATTGTTCATTTAATGCTACAAACACCAAATCTGGCTGAGAAGGACAATTTCATGCCCTGAACATAACCAGATACAGGTCTTTTTTTTTTAAAAAGGAATATCTGTGTATTTGAGCAATTTCCAAGATGGCCACCAGCAAAAGAGGGAGTCGTATGGGGTCCATGTCATTGCGTCGACAGCTCATCGCGTCGACAGCTCATTGCGTCGACAGCTCATCGCGTCGACGATCCTAAATGTGTATGAGCTGTCGACGCAATGAGCTGTCGACGCGATGAGCTGTCGACGCAATGAGCTGTCGACGCGATGAGCTGTCGACGCAAAACGCGATGAGCTGTCGACGCATGACATGGACCAGATCCTCTGCACAACATCCTGTATCTATACTTAGACTACATCCTCTAAACTACATCCTGTATCTATAGCCAGACTGCATCCTCTAAACTACATCCTGTATCTATACCCTGACTATATCCTCTAAACTACATCCTGTATATCCAGACTACATCCTCTACACAGTATCCTGTATCTATACCCAGACTACATCCTCTACACATCCTGTCGACGCAACGAGCTGTCGACGCAACGAGCTGTCGACGCAATGAGCTGTCGACTTTACGGGTACCTCCCAGTCGTATGCTGTACAGTCATTCATTTTAACCCATAACACCAAATAAGGTTTTTTTAATCAAATAAATAAATAAGAATCATCATAATAAATAAATGAATGAATAAATAAACAAAATAATAAAATTAAATAAGTGAATAAAGGATATAAAAGATATAAATGAATGAATAAATACATAAATGAACAAATGTAATGGGTGGGTGATGATGATGATAGTAGTTATGTGTAGGTAGTCATATGTGGGGGTGTGGGGGAATGATAGTAATTATTGAAGAGAGTGGAAATGATCAATGGGTGGTAAGATATCGTTAGGAGGAAAAAGGGAGGGGGGGGGGGGGGGGGGGGGAATATGGAAAGGGGGGGGGGGGGGGGGGGGGGGGGGGGGAAGAGGGTAACGACGAGGGGGAGAAAGAGAGAGAGAGTTCATATCTCTTCTCCCACACAAACGTGTGCGTGGGGTGGGGGTGGGGCAGGTGGGGGTAAGAAATTCATGCAATTAGTGTTGTTGGGGGCAAAAGGGGGGTGGGGGGTGAAGAGAGGGGAAGGTATTATGGGTGAATCATGGTCATAATGAGACTAATTGTGAGGAGTTTTCACACACATACACACCCATTCTCTCTCTCTCTCTCTCTCTCTCTCTCTCTCTCTCTCTCTCTCTCTCTCTCTCTCTCTCTCTCTCTCTCTCTCTCACACACACACACACACACACACACACACACACACACACACACACACTATATATATATATATATTTTTTTTTTTTTGTTTGTTTGTTTGTTTGTTTGTTTGTTTTGTTTTGTTTTGTTTGTTTGTTTGTTTGTTTGTTTGTTTTTTTTTTTAATGATGGTGATCATTGGCATAAGTGGGATAAACAATGCTATAGGATATTGATCATTGTCATGAGTGAAATAACATGAGAGCATTGGTACGATAATGCCAGTTGAGCAGAAATATTGGAAATGATCAAGGACTGGTGAATATTGACCGTTGTCATTGGTGAAATCAACACACACACACACACACACACACACACACACACACACACACACACACACACGTACGTATACACACACATATGTACAAACACTCTTCCACATCCACATGCACACACACACACACACACACACACACACACACACACACACACACACACACACACACACACACAGGATTTTTGAATAAATATATAAAAATGATGATAAAGCTTATTGGATGATGGCCATTTGATGACAACAGTGCTACAGGATGATAATAATTCTTGTTACTAAAATTAATAAACAAAAATGGGAACCTTGATGGGTGATGTCATTTGATCACAACAGTGCTACAGGATGATAATCATTGTTGTTACTGGAATCATAACTGCGATTAAAGGTACTGTGGGATGCTGATCATTGTCACAGGTGAAATGATGTGGTGGCAGTGGTATAATGATGCTGGTTGAGGGGGAGGGGGGGTCAATGACTGATGGGTGATGATCATTAGAGATCAACAGTACTGTAGGAGGGTCTTCTTCCTTGTTCACTTAGGTAGGAACCCGGGGGTATTGGCGAAGGCTGCTGTATGGTGAAGGTTCTCCAGTGGTCAGTAGGGCTTTCCCTTTATCGGTGTGTTGGCAGGCTAGGTCGTTGGGCTGTACTGCGTGGATGATTTGAAGACTTGCCATTGTGGAATATAGTGGACATGTGATGTCTCAGCCTGGAGTGCCCTGTCCTCAGTGTCACAAAGGTCTGATCTGGGCATCCGGTGCCTTGTGGGACTCCAGAGTCGACAGTTGTGGCGTTGGATGTAGTGCGCTCTACCACCACTTGCATGGTTCGCTCTGTTAAGAAGCAGGTAAGTCAGGTGTGGAGGGTGCCGCTGATGCCATAACAGGTCAACTTATGGAGGAGACGGTCGTGGGGTACTGTATCAAAGGCTTTTGAGAAGTCCAAAATAGTTCATACCGTTCACAGAGGGAAACGCGGTAAATCTACCTATACTCAGAACAATTTATCAACAAGGTGACTCTGGCCTTCAGCTGATTATAAGCCATGTCAATGAGGTTGATTAGATGGAACGCTGCATATGTATAACAAAAACTCCGTTGTAATTGTAACAGAGAGCTTAACGTTGGCTGCAGTTTCCACAAACCAACAGAGAAATCCTTCACACAGTAACTGGCATTGGAGCATTTTCAGAACACTGAAATAATTCAATCACGTGGCAAGCTATTATCCCACTATCTAGATTTGAACATAATTCATAGAATAGCCCGCTTTAACTGATCTGCGTCAATGTGACGAAATTGGCCATATAATACCTTTTTGGAGCACTGCAGGTTCAAGCGAGTATACCATCAAAATTGATTTATATTGCCCAAAGAAAAAAATGACTAGTATCTAAAAAAAATTCCTCTTGATACCGCAATTTAACTTGCCCAGTAGGTAAATTATTATTTTTACGTAGATGGACATGCAAAAATCATAGTGAAAACTTTCCCCTGCGGTGGCAAGTGACGTCGTGTTCCAACTGTCAGACTAGAGCTCTAACAATATCCAGTAAGAGGAACTGCCATTCATATTAGCCTGCCTTTTTCAGCTGTGACTGACTCTCACAAGATCAGTGCAACGAGCAGTCCTACCTTAGACAAAACTGGAGTTACATCTGAAGAGTCTAGAGCAGCCAATGACACAGGCTGTACCCATTGCAACTGGAATCGAGTGCATCAAAAAAGCTTCCATTTGACTGGGACTGACGGTTACGTGCAGTGGTCTGAACCAGCCAGGAGTTGCAGTTGCAGTTGCGTCCAAGAAATCTCCTGGCACATCAAGACAGCCGAACACAACCTGGGCATAGTGCTTCATTTTCTTCACTATAGTTTAAAATGGTACGAAAGCCTGGAAGTGTTCAAAGGAAATCAGCGCACTGAAGACGCACCGCTGTTGAAACATCAAAGCTTGACCACAGCTGTTCTACTGTTGCCTCACAGTGAAATTACAGTGTGGGTCAAAGCCACGCCCTGGCCTTTCTTCATTGTAGAAAATGACCCATCCAGTTTCAGCCTCAACTACACCACCCATCCTCTGCACCTCCTGCCCACGTCTTCATTGAATACCACTGTGTCAGTTCGCATGGCTCCTCTGACTGCAAAGGCACATATGTACAACTGTTCTTCTGCCACCGTCCCTGACTACATACGGTGCGACATGGTACAGCAGTGTGTAGCGGGAGAGGATGAACCTGCTGACTGTCACTACAGGTCTGTGTCCTGTGATAGCCCATGGTTTCCTCTTCATCACCATTGTCTTAAGTCATCACCCCATCTGAACAGGACTCACCTCAGTCTTGTGATCAGCTGTCTGCAGCAAAGCTGGCCATCTTACCCGAGCCTGTGGCACGAATGTTTCTTGGTGTAGTAATTGCACGGACTGGCACCTCAAGAATGTGCCTTGAAAGTCGATTTAAAGAGTGCACACATAAGAAGTGAATCTCATCAGATGAAAACACAATACCGGCACATTTTGCAGTGGAGAGGGGGAAGTATGAATCATGGAGATCTACTAACGCGCCCGTACCAAAACAACTCTAAATTTGGATTTCTCTTCTCACGAGGAGAGATAAAGACTACAGAACTGGCACGAGAATGCAAAATCAACAGCGTAATCGGGCTTTTATGCATGAAGACAAGTGAAACCGTTGATAATCGAGTTTGGATGACTCACAAACTGTCATGCTTTCAAAATATACCAGTACTCTGCCATCTGCTCTCAGCAACTCAACGCATTTCCTCAAAGACTGCAAAGATGGTTCTGTGGTGTTCCAATTTCAGCCATGCCCCCAGAAAGACAATGACCAGCTCCTGTCTCCCAACAACTTCACACTGTTTGACTGTACTGTGGATGGACAGGTGCACTATTCCTTGGTGTGTGATGGACACATGGACTGTGAGGACGGCAGTGATGAAATGGGCTGTGACGTTTCCAGAGATGCCACATCATCTCAGTCTGATTTCTTCTGTATGAACGGCCAGAAAAAGTCTCCCACAAAAAGGTGAGTGTTAAGAGAGAGAGAGAGAGAGAGGGGGGGGGGGGGGGGGGGGCTAGTTAGCTGTATTCCATGTGGGGCGTACGGGATGTCTGGTAGAGGCAGCATCTCTGGTGGGGGTGCTTGCCAAGTCCTTCTCAGGGCTGCACGTTCATCTTTGGACCTCATTTGACACTAAGCTCTTATTTGTGACTCCCTGTGAATCAGATGGTTTGGGATGAAAGAGTGAGGATGAGGTGACGAATTGCGCAACTCCTTACTTTAAACAAAGTCATTGCGTACATCACTTCTACCATCATCATCCATCCCTGTTCATCTCATCCCCAAGTCCTGTGGCTATGGGAAGACGGTAAAGTAGCAGGTGTGGTACACACTGACAGCTGTAGCCTATAACCTGCATACAGGATGCTCAGGCCATATGGTCGCTCTCCACGGAAGTAGAGCAGCGGTGGAGTTGTTGGCCAGCCACCTGAGTGACTGAGCAGCCCTTTTTCCATAGCACTGCTCACCTCTACAGCATATGAAGGCTTCAGGGTAAGAAGGCTTCAAGACGGCTTAAAGTCACTAAGCTGAGAAATGCCACAACCAAACAGTTGCTTGTAGACACTCTGGAAGAACGCCTAGAATCTGCCTCTCTAGATGACGAGAATGTGGAAGCCAGCTGGTCGACCTTCCACCAACTGATTTACAATACAGCTACAGAGACCTTGGGCCAACGGCCAAGAAACACTGGTTTGATGAGAACTGCGATGACATCCAGCACGTATTGGATGAGGAAATTTTCTGCACACAGCTTACCTCAGTGAACCAGGTCAACCCACAAAAGGGATGATTCCAATAACATACGGAGAACAGTTCAAGAGAAACTATGAAAGATACAACGCTGAGCAAGACGGGTGGCTGAATCCAAGGATATGCTGACAGGCATGATATGAAGAACTTTTATGATGCCTTAAAAGAAGTTTATGGGCCTACATCGTAAGGATATCCATCAGCGCTGATAGAAACACGTTGATCACCAGCAGCGAAAAGATCTTGCAACACCTAGCAGAACACTATAACAGCGTACAAAACCGCTTATCTTTCATCAATGACCAAGCCATTGACTGGCTTTTTCAAGCGCCCATCAACAAAAAAAAATGGATGAACCACCAACCCTCTTGGTGACCCAATGCTGTTTCAGTGGGAAGGCTCCTGGCTGAGCCTCCACACCAGCTGAGGTCTACAAAGAACATGGCACGGCTCTGACTGAAAAGCTTCATCATTTTGTTTTACTTCTGATGTGGCAGCAGAAGCAAATGTCCCATGAGTTCGAATATGCTTCTATTATCCATCTGTACAAGCTCAAAGGGAACATCCAGGCTTGTGACAACCACTGAGGGATATCCCTCCTTTCTACAGCAGGCAAGACACATGCGAGGATTCTGTTGAATCGCCTTATAACACACTTTGAACAAGACTTTTTACCAGAGAGCCAGTGTGGCTTAAAGGAAGACAGAGGAATCATTGATATGGTATTTGCTGTAAGACATCTCAAAGGAAAATGTCGGGAACAAAATGCTGATGTGTTCTCCATCTATGTGGTTCCGATCAAGGCCTTTGATACTTCGATTAGAGAGGGTCTGTGGTAGATCATGGCCAAGTCCGAATACCTCCCAAATTAATCTCTATGGTGTGGCAATTGCGTTACAGCATGCTAACCTGAATCCAGGACAGTGGAGAGGCATCTAACCTATTTCCTGTCACAAATCCGGTAAAGCAAAGCTGTGTTTTGGTACCCATTCTGCTACGCATTATGTTCTCAGCAATGGTTTCATTGACGTCTTCAAAGAAGGAGACATAAGCATCGACATCAGACTCAGTACAGATGGAAAGCTGTTTAACCCCAAGAGGCTCCAGGCAAAAATAATGTAATGACAGACATCCTCAGGGCCTTTCTGCGTGCTAATGACTATGTCTTCAATGCTGGTTCAAACATTGACATGTTATGCTGCATCAGCAAGTTCTCCATAGCTTGCTCCAACTTTGGTCTCACCATTAATACAAAGAAGACGGAAGTTCTGCATCAAGCCATGCCAGGTAGACCCTACCATGAGCCTAACATCACAATGGATGGTGTGAGACTCTCTGCGGTGAGTAAATTCACCTATCCTGGCAGCAAACTGACCCAGAACCTCACTGTCCGCAAGAATGAGCGTCAGATTTGCAAAAACAAGTGCAACCTCTGGCAGACTGCACACCAATGTTCGGAATAGAAGGGGCACCTGTCTACAAACCAGGCTGAAAGTGTACAGAAACGTTCTTCTCTCTACACTCCTCGGCACATGTGAAACGTGGACAGTGTACCAATGGCAAGCCAGGAAGCTGAAACACATACGCACAACCTAGCTCAGAAGATTGCTCAACATCAAGTGGCAGGACAAAGTTGTAAACACAGAGGTGCTTGACCAAGCAGGCTTGCCTAGCATCCACATCATCCTGGTGCTATCTCAGCTTTGATGGACAGGTCATACAGCTTGAAAGTCAGACCACTGGCTACCCAAGAGACTCTTCTATGGCTGGCTGCAACAAACATTGCGTTCCCTTGGAGATCAGAAGAAAAGCTTCAAAGACACCCTCAAAAACATGTAAAAAAAAAAAACTGCTGTGTATCGAGCCAGATGGCACTATTCTATCCACAAAGATGCCAGTCCATGTGAAGAAAGGAGGACAGCTCCTGCGCAACAGAAGAGACGGGCAAGGAAAGCCCGCACAAGCAATCAAGAAGACATCTCATACATTCTCTTTCCAAGCTGTCATTGCACATTCCGGCACGCATCGGCCACCCGCCGGCCACCACAAATCGTCACATCCCCCCAAAGACACGATGACTGAAGTGGTCCTCGTCGACTCGACGGACGAACAACACCACTCAGTGTGTGTGTGTGTGTGTGTGTGTGTGTGTGTGTGTGTGTGTGTGTGTGTGTGTGTGTGTGGCTGAAGGGGAATGCAGAGGAGGGGTGAAAAAAAGAACAAAGTGTGACAGGGAGGAAGACGGAAGGCGAAGTGAATGGGTAGATGAAGATGGGGAGGGAGAGGAGGTTCCAGCAAATAACGTGTGCGTGAATTGAGTACAGATAAGTATACAACACCTTTCCAGTTGCATTTTGCTGTATTAAATTAATTTTGCTATTTCTCTGTACGTAAATCAGTACATACTTTTTTAAAATTTAGTTACACCTTACCTGTATACATGTTAGAAACGAG